>CACVCL010034561.1:0-32871 GCA_902729485.2 Mus minutoides
AAATCTTTTCCTTCCCTAAGTTGTTTTTGGTCAGTGTTTTACCACAGCAACAAAGATGAAATGAGAAAACCATTTAAATTTAAGAATTAATTCACAGCCGGGCGTGGTGGCACACGCCTTTAATCCCAGCACTTGGCAGGCAGAGGCAGGCGGATTTCTGAGTTCAAGGCCAGCCTGGTCTACAAAGTGAGTTCTAGGACAGCCAGGACTATACAGAGGAACCCTGTCTCGAAAAACCAAAAAAAAAAAAAAAAAAAAAAAAGTTAATTCACATGCAAACATAAGATAATTAGTACAAAGAATGAAATTTGAAATTTAACAGATGGGAGAAACATCTTTTTCATGAAGTTCACATCTATGTAACTTGCTGTCACCTCCCTGGGTATTCCCTAATCTTCCAGTATTGTTGGGTCACTCTTTTTTGGATGCCTAAACAGAAATAAAAATGGTTTGCATTCCATTAATATTCATGCCCCTAGAGATTCTCAGGTTCTGATTATTTCTCTTAAAGAATTCTTACTTTATTTCCTGCTTTTATTGAGTCTCCTTTGGCTATCGCACATTTCCTCTTGTGGTAGGTCTTGTACAGATGCATAAATATAAGCCAAATGTCTTCACGTGGCTTTTCCTAAAACGCCACTCTACAGAGTGACTCTGTGGAAATGAAACCCCCCAAACGATTTAATACTGTGTGGAACAAACTAGGCCACTTGATAGTTAATTTTTATGTGTCAACTAGGCAAGGTTAAAGTACCCAAAAACTTAGTACAGGATTAGGAACTGCATGAAGGTTTACAGAGTTTATCTGTGGACTTGAGTTATGGATTTCCCTGTGGAATGTGGTAGCTCTCATGCACTCTGATGAATACTATTAAGAGCAAAATTAGGTTTTGTTGAAGAATTTCTGTCTCAAATTTGTAGCATCAACCCTTGCTTTCATATTTTAACAACCTGCCTAAGTTGTTTCGCAATTTTGTATGCTAATTTTTTATTATTCTCTCATCTATCTATCTATCTATCTATCTATCTATCTATCTATCTATCTATCATCTATCTATCATCTATCTATCTATCTATCTATCTATCTATCTATCTATCTATCTATCCATCTATCTATCATCTATCTATCATCTATCTATCATCTATCTATCTATCTATCTATCTATCTATCTATCTATCTATCTTCATCATCATCATCATCTTCTTCATCACCTATTTGAAATCTGTTTATCTGTCTAACTATCTTCTCTCTTTCTGTCATCTGTTTTTCTGCAGAGTCTTTGATACTGATACAGGTTTATAGCAGTAGGAGGTTCATTTCAGTTGATGGGATAAATTATCCTGACCTTCCAACCCCCCCCCCCCAAAAGAGCTTAGAGAAAGAAAGGGTTTATTTTATCTCACAATTCTGGGCTATAGTCCATTTTTGTAGGGCATTCACAGCAGCAGGAGTTTGAGGTAGCTAGTTACATCACAATTAAGAACAGAAATAAATTCATAAGAGGTTGTGAGTGCTTGGTTTGTTTTCTACTCTTATATAGACCAAAATCTCCTGCCTAGAGAATGGTGCCGGCCATAATGGGCAGAGTTTTCCCACAGCAATTAGTGTAATCAAAATAATCTCCACAGGACAGTTTGATCTAGATGAAACTCTCTTCCCAAGTGATTGTGTCAAGTTGACAATTAGAACTATCACATAGACACTAGAAATTTGCCATTCATATTAATTGTGCTTATGTAGCTTTGAAAGGGAAAAGTCATGGTTTTTGTGATCATCATTGTGACAAATAATTCAGGTTACTATTTAATCAGCACCAGTGTGTGACAGCAACCAGCGTTATTCTGCTACTGTGGTACTACCTCTCTTTCATGTCCTCTGTGAGGCCTGATAATCTATTAAGGTGCTGTTGATTTTAACCAGGTGGTATAATTTCATTTGTTTTCTTGTCAGGATTCCCTTTCCCCATATTTCCTAATGGAGGGTTTCTATACTAGGAATTCTACTCATTTGGAATTTTTTGTCTGTAAAGAATCCTTTCAAAGAAATAGCCTGGGATGAGATGGCAGTAATCACTTGGTTGCTCAGAAATCTAACACTACATCAGTGTTTCCCTGATTGCTAGGCAGGCAATAAACAATAGCTATGCTTTTAATAAGTTCACTTGTGAGAATTCTCCCCAGGGGTAGAGACCTGGATACAATTCCTTGGGATTGGGGGAGCACCCGGGCACCTGCCGGAAGTGGAGGAATGAACAGGAGAAGAAAAGTGGGTGTCTGCCAAAGGAAGCATCAACTCCACTCTTGAATGAGCTCCAACCACACCTGCTCCCTTTAGGGGACGCCTTTCCATCAAACAATGATTGTGACAACTTGGCAGGCATTCTGAGTTTGGATGCAGGTAAATTATTAAAAGGATTTTCTCCTAATAACTGTATTCTTTCCTGCACTGCAAACTGTGTTTTCTACAAAAGCCCTGTTTTCTATGCTCTCAAAAGAAGCAAGTAACCTCCCCAGTGTCTTCAAATCCCTCCTGTTGTTCTGTAAATCCTACTGGTTTCCTGATGTCTCAACACCCTTCTTCTATGGTCTTTCTTTCTTTTGTCCCATTCTCCTCTAAGTTTTCATTTTGTCTAACTTCCTTTGAGTAAATATTTCCCCACATCTAGTTTATGTCAGTTAGTTTACTATAAAAGACATCTCTACTTTCTGTCTTTAGTTTTCCCCTGCCCTTAACTTAAATTGCACTGTTTCTGTTCATCTCATTTTACCAGAACCCTCCAAGAGTCACTTGAAGCCACTGCGAAGAGCAGCAGCCTGCTACCAATTGCCTTTCATGGTGCTGGGGCATTGGACAAGGCTCTTCCCATCTCAATCAGTACACATCCAGTCAGGAGCTCATAACACATGAGAATGCAAGACTGGGGTTAGAGGGACTCAAGATTCAGTGAGTCCACTTCCAGGACATAAATAGGGAGGCTCTGGAGAGAGGTGCTGCTTTTTCAGTACAAGTCAGCCCTTCGTTGCTGATACTTAACAAGAGTGACATGACATTAAAATAAAACAAGGAATAACAACAAAGCTTTCAAGTCAAAGTGGCCAGCAGGTTTTCATGGTAGAACAATGGATTTGCCAATCTTCAAAGCCTTATCTGCCCAATAAACATTTGGATAAATCAACATTGAGGGATGGAAAGAAAAAAAAAATGCAACCAAAAATGAAAAGAGAGAATATTAAAAATATCAGTGTTTAGGGAGTTAATGTGGAAAATAATAAGAGTGGCAAAGCCTTCCCCAGGTGAGGGTCCGAGGCTTGGCAAAAGATTTCTCTACCCTGACTATAAATGGTCACAGTATGTGCTGAAAACAGGCACCATAGTTTTCTCCCCCTGTTTATGGCCTAAAGACTGTTCTCCTGACTGCCTTTTCTTTTCCTTTTTTCTTTTTGTTTACTAATTTTTTATTGAACATTTTCTTTATTTGCATTTCAAATATTGTCCCCTTTCCTGGTTCCCCAACCATCTTCTGAAAATCTCCTATCCCATCCTCCCTCCCCCTGCTTCTATGAGGGTATTGCTCCATCCACCCACCCACTCCCACCTCCCCCACTGCCGATTCTCCTACACTGGAGCATCTATCCAGCCTTCATAGGACCAAGGACCTCTCCTCCCATTGATGCCTGACAAGGCCATCATCTGCTATATATGCAGCTGGAGCCATGTGTACTCCTTGGTTGATGGCTTAGTCCCTGGCAGCTCTGGGGGTTCTGGTTGCTGACATTGTTGTTCTTCCTATGGGGTTGCAAACACCTTCAACTCCTTTAGTCCCTTCTCTAACTCCTTTATTGGGAACCCCTGCTCTCAGTCCAATGGTTGGCTGCGAGCATCCGCCTCTATATTTGTAAGGCTCTGGAAGGGCCTCTCAAGAGACAGCTATATCAGGCTCCTGTCAGCATGCACTTCTTGGCATCCACAATAGTGTCTGGGTTTGGTAACTGTATATGGGATGAATCCCCAGATGGGACAGTCTCAGGATGGCCTTTACTTCAATCTCTGCTCTACACTTGATCTCCATATTTGCTTGTGTGGGTATTTTGTTCCCCTTCTAAGAAGGACCGAGGCACCTACACTTTCGTCTTCCTTCTTCTTGAGGTTCATGTGGTCTGTGAACTGTATCTTGAGTATTTGGAGCTTTTGGGCTAATAAGTACTTATCAGTGAGTGCATACCATGTGTGTTCTTTTGTGATTAGGTTACCTCACTCAGATGTTATTTTCTAGTTCCATCCATTTGCGTAAGAATTTCATGAATTCATTGTTTTTAATAGCTGAATAGTACTCTGTCTTGTAAATGTACCACATTTTCTTTATCTATTCCTCTGTTGAGGGACATCTGGGTCCTTTTCAGCTTCTGGCTATTATAAATACTGCTGCTATGAACATAATAGAGCATGTGTCCTTATTACATGATGGAACATCTTCTGGGTTTATACCCAGTAGCCTGGGTCCTCAGGTAGTGCTATGTCCAATTTTCTGAGGAAATGCCAGACTAACCAACCCAGCATTGTTATTCAGCTGTATGTAATAACCCTTACTCCTCGTTCAACCCTATGAAACAACCCTGCCCCACTGTTCATGTGTACATTAGAAGCACACTGGGCTTCTGGGGTGCTATAGTTACTCCAATAGAGACCCCAGTCAACCTACTCCTAACTGTTCTATGTGTCTGTATGCTTGTGACTTCTTCATTCCTTTGTCACCACAGTTTGATGAGTCCCTGGAGCTGCATAAGAGTGTTGCTCTTACAGTGATGTTTTCAACAGTCTTTCAAGTCTATTTCATCACTTCTGTCTATTATGGGACTAGGTTGCAGACCTCTCCCAAATGGTCTCTCTTACCGAATGGGGCCAGAGAAACGATACATCAAAAACGTTTTTGATAGTCATTCTGTATAGTCATCCATAAGCGGTGGTTAGAGATTAGTACTCAGTTTCCTTCTCCTGCTCTTCAGAATCCTCTAGTATTCAGACATAACCTTAACATCTTAAACCTTAAAGGTACAGTCAGCTGTAATCTTGGGTGATATCATTATCATGTATTCTTTTCCCCAAGCACACACATATTCCCCCCCTCTGTCTCTGTCTCTGTCTCTCTGTTTCTGTCTCTGTCTCTCTGTCTCTGTCTCTCTGTCTCTGTCTCTGTCTCTGTCTCTCTCTCTCTCTCTCTCTCTCTCTCTCTCACACACACACACACACACACACATTTGTAATGCTTTCCTTCAGTTTCAGTACATGGCTTCATGGCTGATACCTCTTTGTCCCTACAGGTTGGCAGTGCATCCCACTGTCTTTGAATTTAAGTGACATTTTAAGCACAAGTACATCCTCTTATGTAATTATACCAATGTCCTCCTGCAGTGCCAAGAAGACTTTAAACTCTCTGAAGAACAGCAGTGGCAGCTTCGATGAGCTGTTTATCCCTGATCCCTGCCCTGATGTGGAGTCTTCACTTATTTCATTTCTACATCACAAAGGGATCTGTATTTCACAGTGTTTGCTAATGATAGTGTCAGACTTAAGTATGGCCTTCAACTCTGCCATGTGCAAAGGGATCTTAGTCATAGTATCTCATTTTACTAACTCATCCATGAAAAATGTAGATAATAATAATAATAGTAGTACATGCCTCAGATGATTCAAGAATGGGAGAAGGCCTGTCAACTGTAGGGCATATGTTTGGTGCATGTTAAGGAGACAATAAATGTTAGCTGTTAGTGGGCACTCAGTCTGTATAAGATGAAGGAATGAAGTAGTGCTATATTGCTGAATTGGAAAATTATACACCTTACAATTCAGCATGCTCTTCAAGTCCCATTTCTATACTAGTTCATCAAAACTTGAATGGCTGAAATAGATTAAATGAATATTACAGAATTACTCTTTACTAGGCTGGAGCTGGAAAGAGTCAGTAATATTTATTAAGAAACTATTGCATAACCAGTGCTGTAGGCAGCTCACAGTACATCTGGGTATAGATTAGACAGATTTCATATTTCTACAGAAAAGGCAGATTAGAAAAAATGTTAACCTTGACTCCATTAATAATTACTGCTCTAGTTTAGAGTCAGTGGCTTTGCTTTTGTGAGGGTTCTCTCTCTCTCTCTCTCTCTCTCTCTCTCTCTCTCCCTCCCTCCCTCCCTCCCTCCCTCTCTCCCTTCCTTTCTTACTGCTGGCTCGTTTTCATTTCTGAAATGGGAATGTCTGTAATGGAAATTATGTAAAATATATTTTAAGTATTTAAATATTATACTCTCTAAACAAAAATGCTACATGTTTCATTCCCTTACTTGAATATTTCACTTTTAAAATGTTTGCCTTGGAACTTTTAATAGGCTTTAAATTACTTTTATTATTTGAAATATATGTTTCTTTGTGATTTTTTTATGTATTGATTTCTATTTTTTTATTATTAGATATTTTTAATTTACATTTCAAATGCTATACCCACCCACTCCCACTTCTTGGCCCTGGCATTCACCTGTACTGGGGCATATAAAGTTTGCTAGACCAAGGAGCCTCTCTTCCCAATAATGGCCGACTAGGCCATCTTCTGCTATATATGAAGATAGAGACACAAGCTCTGGGGAGTACTGGTTACTTAATATTGTTGTTCCACCTATAGGGCTGCAGACCCCTTCAGCTCCTTGGGTACTTTCTCTATCTCCTCCATTGGGGGCCCTGTGTTCCATCCTATAGATGACTGTAAGCATCCACTTCTGTGTTTGCAAGGCATTGCATAGCCTCACAAGAGACAGACAGCTGTATCAGGGTCCTTTCAGCAAAACCTTGCTGGCGTATGCAATAGTGTCTTGGTTTGGTGGCTGATTATGGGATGGATCCCCGCGTGGGGTAGTCTCTGGATGGTCCATCCTTTCGTCTTAGCTCCAATCTTTATCTTTGTAACTCCTTCCATGGGTGTTTTGTTCCCTATTCTAAGGAGGAATGAAGTATCCACACTTTGCTCTTCATTCTTCTTGATTTTCTTTTGTTTTGCAAATTGTATCTTGGGTATTCTAAGTTTCTGGGCTAACATCCACTTATCAGTGAGTACATATGATGTGACTTCTTTTGTGATTGGGTGACCTCACTAAGGATGATATCCTCCAGATACATCCATTTGCCCAAGAATTTTATAAATTCATTGTTTTTAATAGCTGAGTAGTACTCCATTGTGTAAATGTACCACATTTTCTGAATCCATTCCTCTGTTGAGGGACATCTGGGTTCTTTCCAGCATCTGGCTATTATAAATAAGGCTGCTATGAACAGAGTGGTGCATGTGTCCTTATTAACAGTTGGAACATCTTCTGGATATATGATGAGGAGAGGTATTGCTGGATCCTCTGGTAGTACTATGTCCAATTTTCTGAGGAACCACCAGACTAACTTCCAGAGTGATTGTACATGCTTGCAGTCCCACCAACAGTGGAGGAGTGTTCCTCTTTCTCCACATCCTCACCAGCATCTGATGTCATCTGAATTTTTGATCTTAGCCATTCTGACTGGAGTGAGGTGGAATCTCAAGATTGTTTTGATTTGCATTTCCCTGATGATTAAGGATGTTGAACATTTTTTCAGGTGCTTCTCAGCCATTTGGTATTCCTCACTTGAGAATTCTTTGTCAGCCCTGTACCCCATCTTTTAATGGGGTTACTTGAATTTCTGGAGTCCAGTGTCTTGAGCTCTTTGTATATATTGGATATTAGTCCCCTATCAGATTTAGGATTGATAAAAATCCTTTCCCAATCTGTTGGTGGCCTTTTTGTCTTATTGACAGTGTCTTTGCAATTTTATGAGGTCCTTTATGTCTTTTGCCTTACAGAAGCTTTGCAATTTTATGAGGTCCCATTTGTCAATTCTTGATCTTACAGCACAGGCCATTGCTGTTCTGTTTAGGAATTTTCTCCCTGTGCCCATATCTTTGAGGGTTTTCCCCACTTTCTCCCCTATAAATTTCAGTGTCTCTGGTTTTATGTGGAGTTCTTTGATCCACTTAGACTTGAGCTTTATACAAGGAGATAAGAATGGATCAATTGTCATTCTTCTACATGATAACCGCCAGTTGTGCCAGCACAATTTGTTGAAAATGCTGTATTTTTTCCATTGGATGGTTTTAGCTCCGTTGTCAAAGATCAAGTGCCCATAGGTGTGTGGATTAATTTCTGGGTCTTCAATTCTATTCCATTGATCTACCTGTCTGTTGCTGTACCAGTACCATGCACTTTTTTTTATCACAGTTGCTCTGTAGTACAGCTTGAGGTCAGTCATGGTGATTCCACCAGAGGTTCTTTTATTGTTGAGAATAGTTTTTGCTATCCTAGGTTTTTTGTTATTCCGGATGAATTTGCAAATTGCCCTTTCTAACTCAGTGAAGAATTGAGATGGAATTTTGATGGGGATTGCATTGAATCTGTAGATTGCTTTTTGACAGGATAGCCATTTTGACTATATTAATCCTGCCAATCCATGAGCATGGGAGATCTTTCCATCTTCTGAGATCTTCTTCAATTTCTTTCTTCAGAGACTTGAAGTTCTTATCATACAGATCTTTCACTTCCTTAGAGTCACACCAAGATATTTTATATTATTTGTGACTATTGTGAAGGGTGTTGCTTCCCTAATTTCTTTCTCAGCCCATTTATCCTTTGTTTAGAGAAAGACCATTGATTTGTTTGAGTTAATTTTATATCCAGCTACTGTACTGAAGCTGTTTATCAGGTTTAGGAATTCTCTGGTGGAATTTTTAGGGTCACATATATACTATCATATCTTCTGCAAAGAGTGATATTTTGACTTCTTCCTTTCCAATTTGACCTCCTTATCCCCTTGATCTCCTTTTGTTGTCTCTTTCTTTGTTGGATCTTTGTGTGGTTTAGGAAGGATTTTATTGAATATTTTTGCATCGCTATTCATAAGGGAAATTGGTCTGAAGTTCTCTTTCTTTGTTGGGTCTTTGTGTGGTTTAGGTGAATTTGATTTTGTCATGGAATACTTTGGTTCGCCATCTATGGTAATTGAGAGTTTTCTTGGGTACATTAGCCTGGGCAGGCACTTGTGTTCTCTTAGGGTCTGTATAACATCTGTCCAGGATCTCCTCGCTTTCATAGTCTCTGGTGAGAAGTCAGGTGTAATTCTAATAGGCCTGCCTTTATATATTACTTGACCTTTCCCCCTTACTGCTTTTAATATCCTATTTTTATTTAATGCATTTGTTGTTCTGATTATTATGTGTTGGGAGGAATTTCTTTTCTGGTCCAGTCTATTTGGAGTTCTGTAGGCTTCTTGTATGTTCATCGGCATCTCTTTCTTTAGGTTTGGGAAGTTTTCTTCTATAATTTTGTTGAAGATATTTGCTGGCCTTTTAAGTTGAAAATCTTCATTTTCATCTACTCTTATTATCTGTAGGTATGGTCTTCTCATTGTGTCCTGGATTTCTTGGATGTTTAATTTAGGATCTTTTTGCATTTTGCATTTTCTTTGATTGTTGTGCCCACGTTCTTTATGGAATCTTCTGCACTTGAGATTCTCTCTTCCATCTCTTGTATTCTGATGCTGATGCTTGCATCTATGGTTCCTGATTTCTTTCCTAGGGTTTCTATCTCCTGAGTTGTCTTACTTTGGGATTTCTTTATTGTTTCTACTTTACTTTTTAGGTCTTGGATGGTTTCGTTCAATTCCATCGCCTGTTTGGTTGTGTTTTCCTGTAATTCTTTAAGGGATTTTTGTGTTTCCTCTGTAAGAATTTCTACCTGTTTAGCAGTGTTCTCCTGTATTTCTTTAAGTGAGTTATTAATGCCCTTCTTAAGGTCCTCTACTAGCATCAAGAGATATGATTTTGAATCCAAATCTTGCTTTTCAGGTGTGTTGGGGTATCTGAGACTGGCTGAGGTGGGAGTGCTGGGTTCTGATGATGGTGAGTGGTCTTGTTTTCTGTTAGTAAGATTTTTACATTTGTCTTTTGCCATCTGGTAATCTCTGGTGTTAGTTGTTATAGTTGTCTCTGGCTGGAGCCTGTTCCTCCTGTGATTCTGTTAGCCTTTGTCAACTGTCCTGGGAGTCCAGCTCTTTTCTGAGTTTCAGTGGTCAGACTTCTCTCTTCAGGCAAGCTCTCCTCTTGCAGGGAAGGCGCACAGAATTCTGACATTCAAACCTGCCTCCTGGCTGAAGATGAAGGCCCCAAACTGGGCCTGTCCCAGAAGATGGGTTGCCTCTACAGTCTGCGTGCTTACCTGCACAAACTGGTCTCAGAGGGACCCAAGACACAAGATGGTTCCCTCACCTGCTCTGAAGGTCAGAGCCCTCCCAGCTGGTCACCACCTCTCCTCTGGGAGGGAAGGTGCCCAGATATCTGGAGCCTGAATCAGGGGTCTGTCCCAGAAGCTGTGTCGTTTCTGCCTGTCCCAGAAGCTGTGTCACTTCTGCAGTCTGCTCTCTCACCCTCGGCAGTCCGCGAGCTGATCTGTACAGACTGGCCTCAGAGGGACCTGGGAGAGTTTCTATTTTTTAAATTTAATTATTTTTTTACTTATTCACTGAACATCCCACTAACTGCTCTACTCCCAGTCCCTCCCTCTCATAACCCTTCCTCTATCTTTTCTCCCCTCTCCATTGAGCATGTGAGGAGCCCCCTGGATATCCCTCCCACCCTGGCACTTCAAGTCTTTTCAAGGCTAGATGCTTCTTCTCCCAGTGAGCCAGATAAGGCATGGTAAAACATTCCCCATGTACAGGCAACAACTTTTGGGATATCCTCCATTCCAGTTGTTCAGCACACACATGAAGGTCAACTTACTAATTTGCTTCATATAAGTTTGGAGGCCTAGGTTCATCCCGTGTATGTCATTGAGTTTCTATTTTTAACTCATAAATATTAATATATCCATTTGCTCTGTGCCAGATTCTGTGGTAGGTACACACACACACACACACACACACACACACACACACACACACACCCTGGTAATATGATAACAGCTGATGAAGTACATGAAGACATTAAGTGAACAAAGAAGAAAGAGTAATTAACTCTTCTTTTAGAAGATGGTGGCAAAGCTATGAATAAAGATTGAACCATTTCCTGGGACTTGAAGAAGATATTTTTCCATGTGGAATTCCTGGCAGGAGAGAGAATATTGGCAAAGGCAGGGAGGTTTGAAAGCACTCTTCACATGTGAAATCATGGACTGCATTGTAGTACCACCATGGATGCATGTGCTTGTATGTGTTAGAGAGTGGCCACTTGGTGACAACTCTGACCAGCTCCTTGAGGAGAGCCAGAGCTGTTTGTACATTGTTTCTCCTCTTTGCCTGCCTTGGTATCTCATGGATCATTTGAAATTGGTTAATGTGGAGATATTTACACCCAGAAACATTGCTAACCACAATAACTCAGGGTTTTGTAGGTGGCAGGAATTCTCTTTCTTTCCTTTTTTGTTTTAGGGAGATGATTGTTAAACATTCATCAGTGTGCCTCTTGTAAGAAATGGCAGTTTTGACAAGGTTAGTCTCAAAAGTTAAATAAGGTGAGTTCGTGAGCAGCCTCATAAGATGAGCTAGGGGCTTTGCATTTAAAATAAACTCAATGTATGATTTATACTGACATGTGACACTTTGTGGGCAAAATCTCTATAGAAAAACGAAGCACTGTGAAGGGGTAACACATATTGAAACAGAAACTTGATTGTGAGGGCAAATGGTTATAAATTGTGTTCAGAGAACTGCACTGGCAATGCTCAGAGTAAGCATGATCACATTCAAAAAAGACTTGGTGGTCCTGTCAGCAAAAATAAAATGTTCTCTGCTTCATAAGAATTCTGAGAGTCACTTCTACGACGTGAACATTTGGTTGGTAATGTTAACATTTTCCCCTGACAACCCTTCATTTCTCAGGTAATAACAGCGGAACATTGAGTCTATTCAATTATTTTTTGAAATCCTTTCTTTTTTATGTTCCTTTTAGAAAACAAATGACCTGCGAAGTCCTTAACATAATAAGGAGATATACTAAAGGGTAGACGTGGCAAATTGGGTAACTTCCTTTCAAAGATGATCAATGACAATTATATGGGTTTGGCTGTTTTTAAAAAGCCATAGTCAATGAGGGCTAGCTGGCTGCCGAACTTAGTATCATACGCTTTTCATCCACATAATGCAAGTGGGAAGGAGAAACTAAAGAAGCAAGGCTTTAGAACCCCATGGAGGGAGACACTGTAAGATTGTACATGGATGTAGGATTTGCTAGTAGGGAAGCCCTTGGTCATGGCTGTGTCTTTTGCATGCCTCTTTTTCACTGATAACTGTCCTATAGGCTTCATGAGTGTCCCTTGGCTTTATGTTCCCAAGAAGTGCATAATTCAGCTTATTATCCTTATAAAGCCTGGTTGGCAGATGTAGAAGTAGCAGTACAACATGAGCAGACTGGTGACAATGGCAGACCCCAAATCCTGGCGGCCATCATCCATCATTGTTGTCGTCTTCGTCTTTGTCATCTTCTTCATCATCATCATCATCAGGAGCAGCAGCAGCAGCACAAACAGTAGTCACATCAACTGTTATCAATGTAGATGTTCAAGTCCCATGTGTCCCATCTAAGCTTGTTGAATCAGGTAATATGGGTAGGACCCACAGCTGTATATGTACATACAGCTTACATATAACATACTATGTGATTCTGTTACAAGGTAAAGTTTGAAGTCCACTGACCTGTGCTATACTGTCTTTTCTTACGCATTCTTTCTAAAAGCTTTCACCATTACCATTGTTTTTCTTAATTAGATATTTTCTTCATTTACATTTCAAGTGCTATCCCATAAGTCCCATGTACCCTCCCCCCCCCACCCTGCTCCCCTACCCACCCACTCCCACTTCTTGGCCCTGGTATTCCCCTGTACTGGGGCATATAAAGATTGCTAGACCAAGGGGCCTCTCTTCCCAATAATGGCCAATTAGGACATCTTCTAATACATATGCTGCTAGAGACACAAGCTCTGGGGGTTCTGATTAGTTCATATTGCTATTTCATCTATAGGGTTGCAGACTCCTACTGCTCTTGGGTACTCTCTCTAGCTCCTACATTGGGGACCCTGTGTTCCACCCTATAGATCACTGTGAGAATCTACTTCTATATTTGTCAGGGACTGACAAAGCTTCAGAGGAGACATCTATATCAGAGTCCTTTCAGCAAAATCATGCTGGAGTATGCAGTAGTGTCTGCATTTGGTGGCTGATTATGTGATGGACCCTCCAGATGGGGCAGTCTCTGGATGGTCCATCCTTTCTTTTTAGCTCCAAACTTTGTCTTTGCAATTCCTTGCATGGATACTTTATTACCTATTCTAGGGAGGAATGAAGTATCCACGTGTTGGTCTTCTTTCTTGATTTTCTTGTGTTTCGGAAGTTGTATCTTGGGTATTCTAGGTTTCTAGGCTAAAATCCACTTATCAGTGAGTGTTTATCAAGTGACTTCTTTTGTGATTGGGTTACCTCACTCAAGATGATATCCTCCAGATACATCCATTTGCCCAAGAATTTCATAAATTCATTGTTTTTAATAGCTGAGTAGTACTCCATTGTGTAAATGTACCATTACCATTGTTATCATTTGGTATCAGGGATTGAACTAAGTCTTCACACATGCTAAATGTACACTCTACTATCAAGCGACATTTGCAGCCTCCACAGTACCTACTATTTCAAAGACAGTGACCTGTAGTGTTATTTAGCATGTGGATTCAGGCTGCATGTAGTAAAGAGATGCTTTGGCTTGGGAAAGCTTCCTTTGCGGTAGGAAAGCAAATTCATTGCAGTTTTCTTCCTAGGATTCATTTACTTAAGGGAAGTGTCCAGTACAACAAAAGCTTTCCCCTTTCCCACAAATCCAGGCTCTAAGACTGTTCCATCAGCTGGGTCTGGTAGTACAGGCTTGTGATCCTATCTACAGAAAGCCTAGGCAGGAGGATCACAAATCTAGTTCCAATCTCAGCTACAGTCTGAATTCAGAGCCATCTGGGCAACTTATTCTTTCTCTAAATAAAATGTGCAAAAGAATCTGGGAGATTTTGGAGAACTGGAACAAAATACTGTCTCTGGACATGGCGGGACAACTACACTCATAGGCTCACAGGAGCTGTGGTTGCCTGCATGAGACCTGCACAGATCAGGTCACTCAACACATTAGCAATAAAGCACGGAGTGGCTCCTCAGCCCCCGTCTCTAACAGAGGTACTTTTGATAGTTGATGGCTTTTGGCAGAAGGAGAGTGTGTTTTCTTTAGGTGTGGCCACTGATAGGTCAAGCATGTCTCAGTGAGCGATCCTATTCCAGTATGTATGTGGGCAGTACACATTGGACCACCTGGGTTGAAGCAAATAAATAAGAGAGGGCAGGAACTTGGGAGGGAGTGGAGAAGTGGAGATGGATCTGGAGGGAGATAGGTGGAGGAGTTTAGAATAAATACAACCAAAACCTACACAGTCCAATAGTCTCAAGAAATTATTAAACTACTATTTGGTTAAAGAGGGAGGAGGTAGTCCACAAGGTACTTCCACCCAAACACTCAAGCACAGATGGGTCTTGGCAAAGGGTTTTGTCAGTTTTCTCTGCTTGAGTCACGTTACAGAGCATCAACACCCTGGACCACACATGCATTTTGAGGAAATGACAGTTTGTTGAACTGTCCACACACTCAGTAACTACCTGGGCTGGAGCTTCCAATTGTTTTTTTACCTATATAAATGTTTTAATTATCATTTATATTTGAAATCCAAAGTTAATCAGTGACTATTTGTTGATCCCTTCCTAGATACCAATCCATCAGATAGCAGAACTGTTGCTAAGTTGAGGATCTCAGTTTGATCACCAGACCCATTAAGAAGTGCCTTTTGATGAGTAGCAGAAAGGCCTCCCTTCTTATGTCCTGCTGGTATGCCTGACCCAGGAGAGCCAGAACAAGAGCTCTGTAGAACTGATCACATGTCTACTAACATCAGCTGATTCACAAAGACCAACCCAAGCTTGCAAATATGCTATAGTTGGACATGGTGATACACCCATGCATCTCAGCACCTAGGAGGCTGAGTTTGTGAGTTTGAGTCCAGCCTGAGTTATATAGCAAGACAATGTGATGAGAGAGGGAGAGAGAGAGAGAGAGAGAGAGAGAGAGAGAGAGAGAGAGAGAGAGATTGAAGGCAAGAAGTGGTCAACCTAAGCCAAATTATGGGACAGTAAACCACTTAATGCAAAGTTCCTCTGGGTAAGGAATTTAACACAAGGCTTCTCTAGTGCCCGCTCCCCAATCACTACCTCCGCCCCTGCCAGGATCATGTCCTTACTTCCTCACACTACAAAAAGAAAAGGAGGCACATGAAATTTCAGGGCTGAGAGCACTTTGAGAAACCCCATTCTAAAACTTACATATCCTCTTCATCACAAGACAGCCATGTCTGTGGCTTATCAAAACCAAGCATGATTCAGGCATTTTTATAAACATTTTTCTACAATAAATACTATCTATTCTTTCAGGACCTATGTACTCTAAGAATGGGGCCACACATAGTGTTGACCATTATAGATAACGGTCTATAATTTTTTTTTTTTGATGTTATGAAGCTGAGCTCAACTTCTGACAGGGAAATAAAATACCACTACTTCTGGCATTTATACATTTATATAAGTAGATTGAAAAATAGTTAGAATTCATTTAACTATGACTATCCTTTTGTGCCAGAGGTAACTATCCACTCAACAATGCCAGGCTTGCCTTGCACAGTGCCACTGTGGCTGAGAAGTGTCTCTACAGAGAAATACCCCAAAGCCGTACAGTTGGGTGCCTGATCATGGGACTGATGTACCCAGTAGAATGTAAAGTAAATAAAAATGTCCTGAGCCGCGTCTAAGCCAATTGTCTTTATTCCTGACAGGTCCTGGAGACAATCTTTAGGAAGAAGTGGCAGTATTGCACAGAAGCCCCTTCAGTCTGGAACACATGTGTTGGACTGTCATGAGGGAGAAAAGCAATTCTGTCATTTGTGGGCACTCTGCACAGCAACCTAGGTGTCAGCAAGCTTTCCCTGTCTCTCAAAAATGATACAGCTTTGAAGAAAGTACGAGATGGGACAGCACCTCAGAAAAGAACAGGTTGATCTGTAGAAAGTCTTGAAGAAGACTGGTAGCAGATCTCTCTGAGAAGATGTGCCAGTTGACAGTTGTGCTAAGTCTGCTGTGTTAAGACCTCAGAAAGGGCTTTTCAAAAGGCGAAGGCATCAAGCTTACACTTCCTGCAGTGGGAAGAAATTCAGCACACCTGTGGACAACAACTACTTGATAAAAGTATGCAAAACCAACAAAGTGGAACACTCTGAGCTGAGAACAGAGAAGGGTCACAGAGACCCTGTGGTGAGGAGCTAAGACGGGGAGCCACTGGTATTTTAAGATGGGTAAAGATGAAGAATGGAGATCCCTGGTTTAGACAGAACACTGTTGTGTTGAAAAAGGCTTACCCTATGGCAGAACTGGAATGGAGTTTACTCCTAGAACAAAATCTTTTCATACCTCTGTTTTCCTTAGCCCAGTTCTGAACCCACTGTTCTGGCTCATGCTTTCCTAGCCTTAGGTAATATTTTCTGCTCCTCCTTCTTCCCCTTTCAGAACTTACATCTATTTTAGTTTGGCTAGAATGCATTTCCTCCAATGGCTTTTTTAAAATTTATTTTGCTTCCCCACTCTCTCTCTCCCTCCTCCTTTTTTTTTCTACCCCTCTTCATCCATTTAATTCCCCTCCACCCACAGTATCTCTTACTGCCAGGCCTTCACACATAGTATTTTCCTCCATCTTGGTCTTGTATAGTCCCATTCATCACTCCAGTTTCAGCTTAGTTAGAAATTCATGTTAAAAGCTTTCATCTCTTTCCTAAGAATGAGTAGAACATTCTATTCAATGTAACCAGAGGCTATAGAGCTCCGAGGTTTATTGTGTTATGATTTTCTATCTATTAGAATGTAAACTGCACATCAGCAATTCATTCCTATAGAGTCTACCACATATGCAGACATTTAATAAATAGTAGTTGGATGAATACAGACCAATACTGAGTCAAAAGAACTTTCTTAAGGTTACAAAAGGACCCATCACCTGGAGGGCAAGAAGAAATGCATTTGAAGTGGGATAAGGCCAAGAATGAATGGAGGAGGTTGCTAAAATGGTCTCATATGTGGTCCAACCTCACTGGTTGCTGGTAGACAAGCATATCTAAATTATTTCATTGGAATGTTGGACTCAACATTGCCTCAAAGAGGAGCCTGCTTCATAAACTGGAGAGAAGTACATAAGTATTAAGTGATCTTTTAATCATCCAGCAACATAATATTGCTATTATTATAGACACTTGTGATGGACTCATTTTTCTGTCTGATAGAGGAAAACAGCTTGGGAATTTTCTTAAATATGCAGACATTCTTGTCTGGCAAATGTTTGGTGATAAAGGTCACTGTGAACTTATCGAGAAGCTCCGCGGGACAGAAGCAGCGTTTATTTATGTGTATTTATGTGCTTATTCACTGATGGCTTTGCTGAGGAAAGCTATATTGTCAAGTGCTCTAATTAAGAAATAATAATGTAATTGATTTTTTATGGATTATCTTCAATTGAGTCCCTTCACAACAGCAAACTCTCATTGACTACTCGGGATAATTGATGGCTTCTCAGCACAATGCCCTTGGCTGATTGCAGAGCCGTTGACACAATGCACAGCAACAATCATGAGTGAGGTTGGTACTCATGGTGGTGACCCCTAGAAAGGCAGAAAGCTGAAGAGGGAAGGATGCTATCAACTCAATGAGTGACACAGGTTGAGGGTGGGCTTTTTTGTTTGTTTGTTTTTTGTTTTTTGTTTTTGTTTTTGTTTTTTTTTTTCAAAATGAGAGGGTTGAGCTTAACCAGGAGTTTAGGAAATAATGAGAAAAATCCAACAAAACCACTTAATCACACGTGCATTTTATGTGTGATGAGACATATATTTAAAACAGGCCTAAGTGGTAACTATAGTTGAAGTGAGTACGGGAAATACAAATTTGGATTCAGATCTCTACCACTGACCTCAGAATAGCTCAAGGAGTCCTTTCATAGTGTGCTCTAAAGCGCTGCTTCAGGTTCCAGCATGTGGAGTTCTGTAATATGTTGGCAAGGGCCACCAATCTCAGCTTGGAGTAAGGTGTTTCAAAACATATCCATCCATGGTCAATTCTGAGTATCAAACTTTGCTGAAATTTGAGGCAGCTTCTGTTTATTAATTTGCTTATTGCAGTGTGTGTGTGTATGTGTGTGTGTGTGTTGTGAGTGTTATGTGTATGTATGTGCCTATTTAAACATATGTATGGTTTTATTCACAATCTCATAGAACTTTTGAGTTTTCTTGTTTTAGCAGGTGTAATGGAGTTTTCATTGGCCTGATTTACCCAGGAGGGCTGTTGATAACACTGATTACTGGCTGGCCACTCATATTGATTCATGTGTCAATTAAAGTTAGAAATATCAACCGAGATAACACCATGTCTTCGTAATGCTAGCACTCATAATTTTTAACCTCATGATTGATTTATCCTCATGTCCAAAATAGAAAGACCCAGTTATACTACTTATGGAATGAGATCAAACATACAGTCATTGAAAAAACAACTTAAGCCAAACAACTCTTCAAGGCTGAAGGGATGAAATAAGGGAATCAAGCCATGTTTCTACCACAGAGTTTATACATAGTCTTTGTCTCAAACAGTAGATACTAAGGATGATTTTTGTCTTTACTCCAGTCACACATCTGGAAAAGTCTGGGGATATATTTTCTTTGCCATTGAAAAGGGTAGGGGGTGTTTGGCTACTGGAACACAGTGGCTAGATGAAACTTAATCAACCTACAACCCACAGGGAAGCCTGTACAACAAAGAAGTATGTGCCCTGAAATGCCAACAGAGTCAACCAAGAATGACAGATGTTGAAAGAGAGGTGCTCGTAGCCTGATATTAGACATTTGTCTTTGTTGGTCACCTGTTACTGTGATGAAAAACTCTGACAAAACATTAGAGGAGAAACAACTCTAGGTTACTCTCTCTATCACGAGAGGAAACCAAGGCAGTGTGAACTTGGAAGTGGCTGGTCACATCCATAGGCTAGAGTGGAGCGAAAATGAATGCACGCATGCTTGTGTGCATCTTGCTTTTCTCACTGTTACACAGTCCTAGATCTCAGCAGGTGAATGGCATTGCTCACAGAGGGATGCTCTTTCCACCTCAATTATGTAATCAAGCTCTGCTCCCATCCTGACTCGTCGAATGGTGTGTGTAAAGTTGTGTGTGTGTAAAGTTGACAGTTAAAACTAATCATCATGCCAGTAAAAGGCAAAACTGTTGACAAGGCCAGCGTGGCAGCCCAGATATAAATTATGACCTATTTGATTTCTGAGTTTATTATTGCAACTCTGCTCCAAAGTTTCTCAGCTAGCTAATGGTGCCCTGATTAATAACTCTACTGGGAATGAATATCACTCCCTGTTTCAAAACAGAGACATACACAAGACACATTTCCCTGAATCATCTGGAGCAGAAGTGACTATTATTAGAGCTCCAGAAACACCATTCTACAACCAACGTTTCATCTTGTGATGTTCATAAAAATCTTCCTGACCTCATAGCTCAAGGTGATGTTTTTGCCTGTCAGGTATTCAGGGATCAAATGTTCTGTCACAGATATCCCTCCTATGAAGATACTGAAGAAACGAAAACATGAATTTATTTAAGGTTGATTAAATAACATGTGGCATCTATAAGAGGCAGAATTTCCCCACCTTGCCTCCTCAAAAACACCCATGTGCCAAGTTTGCAAACCTGTGACAAGGTGACTTAGCAAATGAGAGGAAGAGAAAGACTTCAGAAATAGGGCTATCCTGTGTCATGTGTGGGATCCAAAGCCATCAAAATGCTTTGAAAGCAGAAGGGGAGGGCAGGCAAAGTGAGAGACTTGTCTCACTACTGACTAAGGTAACAGAGAAATAGGCTACAAGCCAAGGACTGAAGAGAGGAGCTGAAGACACATGGGAACAGAGTCTTCACAGAGCCCAAAGAAAGGGACACACAGCCCCAACAGTGCTTTGATTTTAGCTTGGAGAAACCTGTGACAACCTTCCACCTTAAAGAACCACAAGTTAATGAATTAGGATTGGGAAGCCATTCTATGAGGCAGGGCTCTCTAGAGGAACAGACTGAAAGAATGTTCATGTACTTTTAAAGAGACCTTTTTTTTTAGATTGGCTTACAACTCTAGGGGCTGGTAGTTCAGCAATGACTGTCAGCATGCTGGAGAGACTGAAGACCTGGGAGTTGCTTCCATAAAGCTGGGTACCTCTGCATTTCCAAGCTGGGGCCTGAGGTTCATGTGGAGGGTTCAGCGCTTCCTGGAAAGGATCATGAAGATAGCAGTCATTGGAGGGTTGTGAGTCGCACTACCTTCCCGCTGGCAGGAACACACGCGAACACCAGATTCAGAGTCCTTCTACAGCATGCTCTTTATTGAAGCCTTGAAAGAGGAAGACCCAGAGCCCGAAAAAAGCCTCGGCTTATATAGCCAAGGAGGAGGCGTGTCTTAACCGGATTGGCTGCTGGGCCTTCACTCATATTAAGACCCTGGCTGGGTGGCGGTTAAGCAACAGGCGCATGCACTTTCGGTTTGTTTACTCGCTCTATAGGGGGGGGAGGGGGAGGTGGGGGGTGGTAACAGGATGTCGGCACCATCTTAGAATGGCGACTGAGCTGACTTGGGCAAGGCCCTCTACAGAGGGTGAAAGCAGCAGCTACCTTTGAGCAAGTTCAGGAAGAAAGAGGGCAGGCAGGAAACAGTTGCTGCTTTCCCAGTCTCTAGAGCAGTGGTTCTCAGGGTCTTGTATCTAATATTTACATTATCAATCGCAACAGTAACAAAATTACAGTTATGAAGTAGCAACAAGGTAGTTTTATGGTTGAAGGTCACTGTATTAAAGGGTTACAGAAGTAGGAAGGTTGAGAACCTCTGCTCTAGAAGAGCACATCCCCATATTCTACACTCGTTGTGATCCATGATTTGCTTGAGGCTCTTTGGACACTGCAGGTATCAGGGGTTGGTAATGGAGCCACCTCCATGAATATTTTAATATTTTTAGATCCACGAGAAATGAGATTCAGGCATGCATTTGGGCATGGTAGAGCGGATGTTGGAATGTAGTGACTCAGACAAAGAAGATAATGAGGAAATACAAGGAACACATTCAGCCATTCAGCTCGCCTCTCCCAGGTTCCTGGTCTGATGTTCTAGAGCAGTAGTGTCCAGAAGAGGGCTTAGATCTTCTGAAATGGAAATTACAGATGGTTGTGGGCCATCAGGTGGGTGCTAGGAATGGAACCTAGAACTCTATAAGAGTAGCCAGTGCTCAAAACAAGCCTGAAATTCCACCTCACACCAGTCAGAATGGCTAAGATCAAAAATTCATGTGACAGCAGATGCTAGCGAGGATGTGTAGAAAGAGGAACACTCCTCCATTGTTGATGGGATTGTAAGCTTGTACAACCACTCTGGAAATCAGTCTGGAGGTTCCTCAGAAAATTGGACATAGTACTACCAGAAGATCCAGCAATACCTCTCCTGGGCATATATCCAGAAGACGTTCCAACTGGTAATAAGAACACATGCACCACTATGTTCATAGCAGCCTTATTTATAATAGCCAGAAGCTGGAAAAAACCTAGATGTCCCTCAACAGAGGAATAGATACAGAAAATGTGGTACATTTACACAATGGAGTACTACTCAGCTATTAAAAACAATGAATTTATGAAATTCTTGGGCAAATGGATGTATCTGGAGGAAACCATCCTTAGTGAGGTAACCCAATCACAAAAGAAGTCACATGATATGTACTCACTGATAAGTGGATGTTAGCCCAGAAACTTAGAATATCCAAGATACAATTTGCAAAACATATGAAACTCAAGAGGAACAAAATCTAAACTGTGGACACGCTGCCCCTTCTTAGAATTGGGAGCAAAACACCCATGGAAGGAGTTACAGAGACAAAGTTTGGAGCTAAGATGAAAGGACAGACCATCCAGAAACTACCCGACCCGGGGAGATCCATCCCATAATCAGCCACGAAACCCAGACACTATTACATACACCAGCAAGATTTTGCTGAAAGGACCTTGATATAGCGGTCTCTTGTGAGGCTATGCCAGTGCCTGGCAAACACAGAAGTGGATGCTCACAGTCATCTATAGGATGGAACACAGGGCCCACAATGGAGGAGCTAGAGAAAGTACCCAAGGAGCTGAAGGGGTCTGCAACCCTATAGGTGGAACAACAAACAATATGAACTAACCAGTACACCTAGAGATCATGTCTCTAGCTGCATATGTACGAGAAGATGGCCCAGTTGGCCATCATTGGGAAGAGCAAACTTTATATGTCCCAGTACAGGGGAACACCAGGGCCAAGAAGTAGGAGTGGGTGGGTAGGGAAGCAGGTTGGGGGGAGGGTATAGGGGACTTTTGGGATAGCATGTGAAATGTAAATGAAGAAAATACCTAATAAAAAATTGGAAAAAAAAAAGAGTAGGCAATGTTTTTAACTGTGAAAAATCTCTCCTGCTCCACACACGGAAATTTGAATGTTTAGCAATCAATATAAAACCTCAAGAAAGAGCCAAAATTCACTTTAACAATTTACTTGCCCTAATATATCTATTATATGATGATTTTAATAGTCAATATAAAATGTCTAGAGTATGTCATGTAAGTTTTCCCATTGAATCTTTGAAATCTGGTGAGCTTCTGATGCTTAAGGCACACCTCAATTTGAACTCGACAAATTCTACCTCATATTAGCCCAGAGTGGCTGCTATGGTACACTGAATGGCAGTAGGGTTGGGGACTACCTACCATGTAGTGCTATGGGGATCAACATGACTTGATCAAGTTGGGGAAAGTTATTTTGAAGGAGAAAGTTGGAATATTTACAGCCTTTGAAGGATTGCTACAGATGCCAGGTGATGAAGGCATTCCAAGTGGGACAAAAGAAAAGTCTTCCCAGGTTCATTTGATCTCAGACGCAGAATCTGGCAGGGCTAGTGGAAATGGTGGTTTTGAGAAGATCACCATAGCTGCCACATACCCATTGTCTACTCTCAAATGGACAAATGCAGCATGCTTCACTGGGGGTTCAGGGTGGGAAAATGGACTGAGAACTTTGGTTCAGTGCACAGATATTTTGTCCCCCACTTTTACTGGTAGTTTTCATTATAGAAGAGCCTTACATTGGCTTCTAAATTATTATCTTTTGAAGAAACTAATTTTAGTAGATAGAGAAATGCCAGCAGACTAAGGTTTTAATCATTTTCTTATCATAAAAGGTGGCAGGTAGCCAGTCAAAGGAGTGTTTATTGTTTTTTTCCCCACTTATCTGATCTATCTATGTGTATCATAGGTTAACTTTGAAAGTTAGAGGACAACTTTTGGGGCTAGTTTCTCACCTTCCATCATGTATGTCTTGGGGATTGAACTTTGTTCCTCAGGTTTGTCAGCAAGTACTTTTACCTGCCAAACCATCTCTCCATTCTTCCAAAGGAATATTTTCAGAATTTTTCAATGTCTTTCTGTATAACACAGCACCTACAACATAGTAGGTAAATTTTTTTGTCTGTAGAATGACATATCTCATTTTTTAAAAAAGTTACTGTTAAAAACAGCTGAACAGCTTTTAGTGTGTTGGAATGATGGAATGTCAACAGGGCCATCAACTGTCATGGGGAAACACACCAAAACAGCTACATAAAATCCAATTGAGTCTACGGTATGTTTTCTATTCATAGCCATAGTGAGTGCTGACAAGCGTTTACCACAGCCCAAATCAAACCTTCAAATGGTACAACCACAAAGGCTGTGAACCCTTCAACCACTAAGCTAATGGACAAGATATATTTTTAATTACTGTTGGCATTTCGCTTGTGCTTAATCCATTACATAGGAGCCAGGACCAGGTCTCTTCCTTCTAGTCTCTGAGTTCATCTGCTGCTAGAGCTCAATGTGGCCAGCATCATTAGGTGCAAGGCCAACCACTAAAGGGGTGAGTGATTGGCCTGGGTGACTTATCTGTACCACAAAAGAAACCAAATAAGCCCAAAGAAGCATGCAGGCAATGTCCTCAGATGCTCATTGCTAATGTTTTCTGCCTGCCTATAAGGGTTCTTAGGCGAGATGCTGTCTTGAGTCCCAGACCAAAATAAATCCTTCATCTTTACTTTTCTCTTGATAACAGAGGATGAAGAGCCTTGCTGTCCCAAGAGCTCATCCTAGGTGACAGAAGACTGAGAGTCAAATCTTTGCATTAGATAATATTTGAGCTATTTAACCTTTCTAAGTTCTCATTGAATTAGTTTATGGACCTAGTGATTTAAAAGTACGATCTTGTTTTCTCCATTTTCATTCTGTGAACTGACAGGCAAGAAGTACTACATAGGAGAAAGATAGTTGCCACAGGGTACTTGAAATGTTTACGTGACTTCTTATGGCTAATCTTGAACATAATAGCAACAAGTAGCAGCTGTAAAGGGGTACTACATTTCTTTGTCCACAGTGATTTTGTATTAAAATTTAAAATTCCATGGTACCTTGTGGAAGTCAGGGGACAACTTGCAGAGTCCTGGCAATCATCAGGCTTTGTGGCACGCCTCTGTCTGCTGAGCTTTCTTGCTGGAACCTGGCATCTCCTTTGAACTGATTTACCATCTTATGACACCAGCCTATGAGACACACTTTTCCTGTTAACTGTATACATCCTTTCTCCACCTCTGCTCATTTGCTTTCTCTTCAGAGTTAGAAGTTTCTCTACTGTTTGTGTTTCATATACACTTTGTGCCCATGTCCCAGAAGCCCATGTCACTGGTTTTTAAGTGAAGTTAGAAATGTAATCTCTTATTTCAAAACTTAGTTTGTGTAACTTCTCTTTAAGTCACAAATGGGTGTCTACTACAGATATCATACACATGGTCTGTGAACACTGTGTAATGATACATTATATACCATCTTAAGGTACAGTGGCTTCCAACAAAGCTGGTTCATAACTGTCACTATCCTGTGGGCCAGGACCATAGCTGGGCTGTTCAGAATATCATCTAGGGTCATTCTTTCAACTGTATATGGTTACTGACATTGGCTGTATGTGGTTACCAACAGGAATGAGGAAGGTGATCTAAAACAGTTTCCCATATGCCCCAGGCATCATATTGCTTTTGCCTCTCCAAGTGACTTGGGCTTCCTTGCAACAATGGCAACAGCATGTGAGATCTTCTACACTCTGTTTGCCTTCCACGGTATTCCAAGATGTAAAGGCAAAACCTTAGAATGGTAACCTCTTACTCCATGGTAATCAGAGGGTTCCACAGCCACCAACAAGCTATATTTGAGATTTCTTACTTTTCTAACATTTCCTTTCCACTAATCGGTTTACCTCAGGACTGCTTGGAGCTACTGATTTTAAGCTTAGGTATGGAAACTAGAGTCATTCCTACCACATCCCAGAGGACACAGCTAGTCAGGAGTTAGCCCAGAAGGAAAGGTTCTGCCTCTTAATGGGATGACTATCTAAGAACCTGAAGTCATGTTTAATTCATGAACATATCTGTTTCATTTTTCTACATGTTTTAAAAAGCACACACACTAGTAAACAGGCGATAGAGAGATGGGTAGTGTACACTATGAACAAGTTGATTCTACGTCTTAGAACACCAGTAGGATTCTGAGAAATATTGAAGTCAGAAGCCGTGCTTTTTACCAAGAGAACTCATTTTCTATTTCTTAAAAATAAACGTGTCTTAAGAGCATGGGATTCTTTTAAACTTATATTTTTATAACATGAGGTTTATTGTAAAAATGGTGTCTCCCCAAAGGAACATTCATCACTTGGACACATCTTTTCTGCTAATCTATGGATGGGCTATTTTCTGCATGTGTGTTTTGACATATACATTAAAACTCCTCTCCTTATTCTCTTGCTGCATCTAATTTCCATCAAACCTGTGACATAACCTGTAGCCACCACTAGCTTCTTTGTGAAAGTTTACGATCTATGTGATA
Organism: Mus minutoides; assembly: GCA_902729485.2. Taxonomy (NCBI): domain Eukaryota; kingdom Metazoa; phylum Chordata; class Mammalia; order Rodentia; family Muridae; genus Mus; species Mus minutoides. The sequence continues at coordinate 26,195 of CACVCL010034561.1, forward strand.
TACACCCACTGAACCATATGTCTGTGGGCTTATGGTAAAATTAATAAAACCGAAGTTAAACTGACAGCTCTAAAATGATATGCTGCCCTTAGCATATGGAATAACTACCACACATACTTATGGGGTTTCTTGCAAAATTATAGACAGTTACTCAATGGGGGATAACATCCAAACCACACTGCTAAATCTCGTTTGACAGGTTTTGGATTTGGTGTAATTTCTCTATAGTATTTTTGTGTTGGGTGAGCAATTTGTCAGCCATGATTCAGATGGACATTTTATTTCTAAGCCCTTTGGCCTCTCCCTTCCAAGTTCTTCACTTCTCTGTCATACCCTCTTTTTTCCTTCCTTTTCCGCTGTCTATATACAGTAAACTTATCATCTAAATATTTTAGCAGTTAGGTCATAGCTAGGGAATTCTTTGTGAAATATGATTACAAGAAAATCTTTTTGTCTGGCTGCATGTCTCAACACACACATTTGTGAGTCTGAGGACCCAGAAAAGCTTTACCTTTGCCTATCTGCTCATTTATTATGCTTCTCTTTCCCACACCCAAATGTTTACACTCATTTCTCCCATGATGGAAGAAATGCAAATTGCAAGAATTTAGTCCTGTTTAGACCTACACTGTGTTCACTGATTTGATCTTAAAAAATAAAATCTCTCTTGGCTTTGATTCATGCATTCACAAGCATGTACACACACCCATACGTGCTCTCTGCTATTATTAACTTGTGCTTTTGTGATTCTATTTATCTCTGTTTTTCTAGTGGGTGAAGGTCTGCCAAACAGAAGTTGACTTTGCAAAGAATGGTGACATTCCTACAAAAGAGAGACTTTTGCAGTTTGGGTAAGAAAATAATTAATTGGTTGGTACAACAACAAACCAAGACCTGTGTATTGTAATTATGCAAAGACATGAGGGCTCTGTCGTCTAGGTATGAGGTAAGACTATTGAAAAGATGAAAATAGCCATAAAATAAAGCTGGAATGAACTTGAGGTGACTTTTTTTTTAAAAGACAGTCACTGTGCAACCCTGGATGACCTTGAACATGTGATCTATCTGCCTTATCCTTTCAGTCACTGGGATTAAAGTTATGTAGCACTGCACATGTCTTGGTTGCTTTAAAATACATTTTTCCTTTGTTCTTTCTTCCAGAAGTCCCTTGAAACATAGGGACCCCAAAACATGCTCCAGGAATAAGTGAAAGTAAACTATTCTATGTCAAAATTAATGCATTAGAAGAGGGATATGATTATTATGCAAAGTTGTGGGGCCCACATTGTGGAGGAGCGATAACTCTGAGAAATGGCTGTTCATGGACCAAGGAGATCTTTCTTTGGTTACAAATATTAGCATGTTTTATTTTATAAGCCACAGCCCCTTTATAAAAAGAACACAAACTGAATTCCCATAAAGTAAATACTCTTTCTAGTAGCTCTGTTTAGTTTAAGAAAATATCACCATACCACAAAGGGCTTCCAAAGACAGACCTGAACTCTTAGTAACACTTTCCTTGCTGCTATTTATAGGTTTACTACTTAAATGTGAAATTCCAAACAGCAATTTTAGATTCTGAAATCTGTATAAAAACAATGCTATTAGTTGTTAGTGATATAGATATCATATGTAGCCCATGTAGCCCTGAGAGGCAAGAATTCTCTATGTAGACAAGGTTGGCATCAGATTCATAGAGCTATGCCAGTGCTCCCTCTGCCTCCTGAGATTAAGGGTGTATGCAATCACACCTGGCATATGTAATTTTTTTCTTTTAATTCAAAAGTGTGTGTGTGTGTGTGTGTGTGTGTGTGTGATTTTACAAGTAATTGCATTATATAATTTCTATTATTTTAATATGGTCCATTATATAAAACATAATAATTTATTTAGCCATATTAATGTTGAAAAGAATTGCTTTCAGTTTTTCCAAAAATATTTAGATGCATTTAACAAGGGCAGGCAGATTCATAAATAACACCCCACCAACACACACACTCTGCTCTCACAAAAATCCCATATAGAACTTTGGTCATAGAATTAATCACAGTCTGATCTAGAAGTATTTTCTAGTTGTTACGTCCAATTTCTCCAATGAATGCCTTCATGAGAATTTTAAATTTTAAATTGGGATAAAAGTTTTAAGTCCTTGACCTTCTGAAAAATAATCTTTATGAATAGATGCACTATTGGTAACCATTTTATGGTGGCATAGGAGAAAAATGCAAACACATAAGAGAGAAAGAATTAAGCAGATACTGGAGGTGTATCATTCCAAGATTAAGCCTAATTCTCATTACTGTTAGTTTCAAAGTTTTTGAATTCTAGTAGCAAATTTCATGTGGGTTTCGGTGAATTTAAACACAGCTTCTGTTGCATAGAAGTTTCTTCCCAGATAAAAATCTTCCATTCCATAGGGAAGCTCATTTAAGTTCAGAAGGTAAACAACTCAATAGTTTCAGGAAGTCCCTGAAACTGAGCAGATTCTCCAGGCCCTTCTTTCCTAAAGCATATGTACAGAGTATGACCAGATCATAGTCATTATCAGACAAGCTGCACTATCTTAAAGAGACATTCTCCAACTTCTTCAGCTGTCTGTAGGTTGTGCAGTGTGTTTCAGGTCCCAGCTTTCCTTTGCTGGGGTGGGCTTTGATAATGCAGCTATCTCTGAGTCATTTCTGTTCCTGTGAATAATATCTCACCCATATTCCTGTAAGTAACCCCAATAAATGTGTTGGTCTACCAAATTGGACATTGGTATCATCCTTATTTAGGTTGATCATTATTCTCTCTTGGGGTTTATAGACATTTTGCATGTCTCCTCAGGAACAGTGTCACATAACAGAACCTGATTCATTCAAATACAACAACTCCGTGAAGCAGCTAGCTGTTACTGTCTACTTGACTGGAAATCAAAGCAATTTTATATTGAGGATTAAAGTATTGGATAAATGATACTAACTTCTTAGATGAATTTGAATGGTTAAAAATAGCCTGTCTGTGACTCAGTTTCTTTCCTAGTAACACATATGAGCTTGAACAAAAGTTATCTCCAAGTTTCCCTCTGTATGTAGCACAGAAATATTCTATTGAGATAGTGATACTAAAACTTTCAGCTTATTATTTGAACTTAGCTTCTAGAGTGACAGTAGGGATCTTGAAGAACATTTATTCTAAAATTCTTTTAAAACAAATACTTCAGGACTCATGTACATAGCAAATGGGATGTTCATTATTAGAATTCTTCCTGGTATACAGAAAGCACTCACTAAATATTTGCTAAATGGAACTATCAGTAGTAACTATTGATATGGAATATTTTTATCCCATCTCCTAAAGCGTTGAAGCACACATTTTAATGATGTCAGTTTTCATTTGATGCTTTGAAGAAATCCCTAGTCTTTACAAAAGCCAAATGCAATCTTCAAACGCCAGCTTCTGCTTCTGGATTCTTCTGAGTGGAAGGGGTTAATGGAATGTCAGATGCCGCCAATAGGATTTCCGCAAAGCACAAAAGTACAGTGCCAACACAAATCCCCCGAAGAGTAAACAAAACTCGGAACTGTTGCAGACAATAAATTGTCAATACCTTATAGAAGAAACGGATAATGAAAACTTATCATGCCTATAGTTAGTATCCTCTTTAAAAGAATTTACAGAGCCTATGAAATTAAATTCTGTGCACAGTTCTCTTAATTTGTCCTTAATTAAACAATACTCCATAAATGGTGCATTCAGTGACCAAATGTTCAGAGACAGCAAAATGGTGGGTCCCAAGCCATTAGGAATGAAATAAAGGCAGTCCCTGGAGAGTCTGCAAGAATCTGGTCTCTCTAAGTGACAACTGATGGTTTAGGAAAGATAATTAACTTTGCAATTACAAACTGCAGCTTTCACCAGCGCTGTTTTCCCCTAGCATAATCTTTTAAATGTTGGATTATTTACTATAACATGAAATAGTTTGCTTGGAAAGGGAAAAAACCGCAAACAAATACTCTACCTTAGGTTGCTGAGTTCATCAGGAATTAAGTCTTTATTGATTAATTTAATGGGTATTGTTTTTTATTTCTAATGTTAGATCAATATCCATTTAATGTGCAATGACCCTGCAGATTTTCAACACTAAAATTTCAGCCATAAATTTATACAAATATAAAACAATGCGCTCTCTTCCACAAAACCAGAAAAATAAATATTTCATTTCTTAATCGCTAAGTCAACGTGAAATGCTTGTCCAATAAATTAAGAGCTACAACTTTTAAGGAACTCTTATTTTTTCTGTAGATGTAGAAACTTTATGCCATTTCTTCTGCCTAAGTGATTCTCTGAAAATCACATTACTTTATTTATTATGGATTTTTAAATTACCTCAGTACCGGAATAATCTGGTTTTGCTTTTCCTCCCCCAAAGAATTCAGTCTACCCAAGTCTACCTGATCAACTTTTCTTAATGTCAACTGACACTGCATTAGGCAAATGTTAATGGCAAGGAAGAATTGCTTTTAAAAGATCTGATTGTGAGACGGATGTTTCATTGCAGCATAAAGACAAAAGCATGAGCGATAAAAATGCCCGGGATTCACTTGAGACCCCAAATTCCTATCTTCTCAATACTAAAAGCTCATCAGATGACCACACCCTTCTCCACTTTGCCTCATGTTTTGATTATTTCTCCTTCCAAATGATATGCCTGTGTGCGCACGTGTGCGTCTTCATTTACAACCAACGCTGGAAAACTGGCTCAGTCATGCAAATTCCAATTTTCTTTTATCTACACAATGCAGTTAAGATGGAGAGCTAAAAGACATCAAAAATATATCTGGCTTTTGCTTCAGTGTTTTGGTATGTCAGGAGAGTTTGTCTGGCAGCATACTGTGTCTTCAGACTTTCATATGATGCATTTAGGTTTTTTTTTTTTTTTTTTTTTTTTTTTAATCGGAGACCTCCCTTCCCGTTAAGAAATCTTTATGTGTTCTCTTAATTAGGGAAGGGTCACCCACTCAACATCTTTTTTTTTAATTCACGTATCAAATATTTATTAAACTCTTATTATTCACTCTCTTAGATTTATTTGTTTCTTTGCTTTCTTTTGCTGTGGTAAAACTCACTGATAGAAAGTAACTTAGAAGAGAAAGGGCTTATATTTTGTTGTTGTCATTCACTACTGTAGGTCACAGGTTATCATTTTGAAGAAAGCCCAGTGACAAGAGCTGGGGTTGGTCACATATCTGTAGCTCAGAGTGGAGGGAGGATGAATGTATACATACTCTATACCCAGCTACCTTTTTCCATCCTTATACAGTGGAGAGCTCTAGACAAAGGATTAGTCCTACTTCTGACCCTGGGGCTTCTCCACTCAAGTAAGGCAATTAATACAGTCTCCCATAGACATGCAAACAGGGCAACATGACTCGGATAATAGTTCATCAAGACTTTTTCCACGCCCACCCAGATGATTTTTGGTTGTATCAATACGACATTGTGTGCAGCAACACCAAGACAGACTTTACAGATACAGAGTGTGTGCAACGCCCTCAAGGGAGTCACCACTAGGTGAAAATTAATTTCTTTGTGGGTAGTTCTCATACATATATAGCCAATAATGACTTATTAGACCACCAAGAGATGGGATAACAGGATGTTTTTGTACCTGGGAGCTTGTGTTTAACTTGTCAAGAAAACCTAGTCTACAGTCCCTATACATGCCCATTTCCACATACACTCAGTACAATTTTCATCTTTCTTTGAAAGGCAAACAATTATTTACTAGGCCGGGTGATGAAAACCCACATTGCTATTTAAGTTTGTGTGTCTTTCCCTCTTAATCAGCTTCTAGATGATAAGGATGCCTCATTTTCAGTATCTTTTAACCTAAACCCTTGCCCATTTGTGTCTTTATGGGAAGCCAACTTGGTGACTGCACTAGACAGTAGTCCCCATGTCACTTGCAATCTCTTGGACTTCCAAGGTAGTCTAGAATGTAACTATGTCTTCCAGCTTCCTCTAGGTTTCAAAAAATCTCTCAGATGCCTTCTCTTAAAAATCGTGGGAAAGAGATTAGCTAGTGTATTCAGTTATGAACACTAAAGCAAAGTTTCATTGCCTGAATTTGGGCAAGTACAGAGACTTCATATCTATTTTTTTTTTTTTTTTTGGTTTTTTCGAGACAGGGTTTCTCTGTATAGCCCTGGCTGTCCTGGAACTCACATATCTATTCTTTATGCATTCTTCTCTCCAATACTCAATCCATGGTGTGCTGCTTCAGGAAGAACACAACCTCACGCTTGCTTCGATGGTGTTATATTCCGGACTCTGAATCACGCAATAAACGGTCCACTTTTAATCACCTTCCTTTCGAGGAAGAATATGTCATACTTATTCTTATATTTTCCCTGGCAGCCATCAGAGGCTACAAAAATAGAGGGCTTGTCAAAATTAATCTGATAGATGCTAATGTTGTGTTAAGTGAATGTGAATCTTGAATGGAGAACCACCATTTGAGAATCACCAGATGAACAAGAAAAAAAAAAAAAAAAAAAGAAAAAAGTAGTTTGTTTTACTCTGGGGTTTTTCCCTGGCCTTAGATTTATGTGTGTGCTTGGCCTGTTTTAGGAAGAATGAGGGTACGGTATTTGATCAGGAATATGGCTTTATTCCTCTAGAGCCATTTGCCATTT
>CACVCL010034562.1:0-32382 GCA_902729485.2 Mus minutoides
CTCAAGCCTCAAGCCTCAGATAAATCCACTGCTTCATTCAGCTGTGTGAGAAGAGAGATGTGTTCAGGGCTAGAAAGAGAGGAGCTAGCCAGGAATATAGATATCTGAAGGAAGAGTGTTCCAGAAAGAAGAAGCTGAGAACGGATTGGTTATACAGCCCCCAACTGTGCCAAAAGACTATTGTCCTGCTCATGGGTACTTCTTGCTCCTCCTCTTCTTCCCCTTGCTCTTCCTCTTCTTCCTCCTCCTGTCCCTCCTCCTCTTCCTGCTCCTCCCCCTCCTGCTCTTCCTCTTTTGTAGAGGGCCGCCTACAGGCACCATTCTAAGATGGTGCTGACATCCTGTTAGAGCAAGTAAACAACTCGAAGACATCCTGTTACCACCCCCCCCCCAGAGCTAGTAAACAACCCAAAAGCGCATGCCCCTGTTGCTTAACCACCGCCCAGCCCGGGGCTTAACATGAGTGATGGCCCAGCAGCCAATCCGGTTAAGACACGCCTCCTCCTTGGCTATATAAGCCGAGGCTTTTCTGGGCTCTGAGTCTTTCCTATTCATTAAACGTTTGCTGCAAAAGGATTCTGGAGTCCACGTCCGTTCTTGCTGGCGAGGCGATAGCGTGGACTCTTACACTCTTTCTTCTCCTCTTCCTCTTCCTCCTGCTCCTCTTCCTCCTCTTGTTCCTCCTTCTGCTCTTATTCCTCCTGCTCCTCCCCCTCCTGCTCTCCCTGCGTGGAGCGGCAGACCGCTGTCCCACAGTCCATGGTACTGAACCAGCATTATGCTGGAATGTAACTGTCTTCTAATTCTTGAGTAATGGAGACTCTTGCCTAACTTTCCCCATAATTATGGAACAAAAGGAAAAGAGACTGAGCATTGTGTCCTGTCCTTAAATGCTATTCTTCACAGCTATGCTAAGTAGTCCTGTCCTCCACACGGAAGGTACAAGCCTCTTTTCTAGGAAAAGCTGACTGACCGACTGACCATACAAAGGAGTAGAGGATTTCAGCAAGTCTTCTTTTCTAAAAATTTCATTTGACTGAAAAAAAAAAAAAAAGCCCAGACGGGGAAATGTTTTTTGAAGAGATTCTAATCCTCATGTTTTCATAATTTGATAACTTTATGACCAAGGATGATTGAAAACCAGAGGAGGGATTTCTGTCAAATATTGTAAGACAACGGACTTGCGGGCCTTGGGAACATAACGCTAGCAGGGCCACAGATCCTCTCTTCTGTGGCTGTTGGCTGTGAGATATGAGAGTGTACAGTTCTGCCTGGAGGAAGATGTGGATAGTCGGTAAAACACCAGCTGATGCTGTCACAAATCATTGATTCTGATGACTCCCATAAAGATGATCGAACTTGCAGTACTTGTTCCATAAACGATAAAAGAGTTTGTTCCCTTGAAATCTCCAGGTAGCTACATTTCAGACGAATGCAACTTGCAGAGCAAGAGTGATGTCAGTTCTATTGAAAAGTGGTTAAGTTTTTCAGACAAGAAAATATGTTGAGATCTTAAAGCATCAGCTACTATTTTTTTTTTTTTTTTTTTTTTTTGGTTTTTCAAGACAGGGTTTCTCTGTGTAGCCCTGGCTGTCCTGGAACTCACTCTGTAGACCAGGCTGGCCTCGAACTCAGAAATCCGCCTGCCTCTGCCTCCCGAGTGCTGGGATTAAAGGCGTGCGCCACCACGCCCAGCTCAGCATCAGCTACTATTAACAGTTGTACTATAAAAGCCATTACAAAACTTAAGCCAGTGTAGCAACTTTATGTAGACCATATTTTTGTTTTAATTTAAACAATTATTTTTACTTTTTTAATCAACAGGTAAATTTGTGTATAGTTATATTACATAACACAATATTTGATATATGTGTATGTTACAGAATGGCCAAATCTAAATATTGACTATACATTGTCTCATGTGCTTGTCATGTTTGTGTGTGTGTACACATATAATGTATTCTCAGTATATTTTATGTATATAATTGTGGTGGTTTGCATATGTTTGGCTCTTGGGGAGTGGCACTATTAGGAGGTGTGGCCTTGTTGGAATAGGTGTGGCTGTGTCAGGGGAAGGGTGTTACTATGTAGGTGGGCTTTGAAGGCCTCTTGGGATCAAGTTCCACCCAGAAGAGAGCTTCCTCCTGGCTGCCTGCTGAAGACAACCTCCTCCTGGCTAGAATACAGCATTCTATTGGCTTCCTTTGGATCAAGATACAGAATTCTCAGCTCCTTCTCTAGCACCAAGTCTGCCTGCATGCTGCCATGCTTCCCATCATGATGATAATGAGCTGAACCTCTGAACTGTAAGCCAGCATCAATGAAATTTTTTTTTTATAAGAGTTGCCTTGGTCATGGTGTCTCTCCATAGCAATGAAAACCTAACTAAGACAATAATATAAAGATATTAACTGTTAAAATTATTAGGTGTTTGTGTTCGTGTGTGTGTGTGTGTGTGTGTGTGTGTGTGTGTGTGTGTGTGTGTGTAGAGCCATGTGTGCACAAATGTGTGGAGGCCAGTGATACCTTGGGTGACAGTCCTCAAGTATATTCTTCTTTTTCTTTTAATATAAGATCATGGCCTATCTTTGGTTACTTTGTGAGTTCTTTCTTCCACCCCTCTCCAATCCTTTTCTTTTACTCTTTCTATCACTAGATAGGAGAGAATGAAGAATAGAAGGGAAAGGGGAAGACATTATCATTAGACTACTTCTTGTTGATCAGAGGCATTGAGTTCCTTGGGGCAAGTTTGATCTTCACTGATAGGATATCTAATTTCCTCTTCTTTCTTCATTTTTTGCGCATGACCACTTAACAAACCACAACTAACAACAGCCAACAGCGACCAACCAACAACCCAATCTGGCCCCTTGAGGCCCTAGCATTTATATACCCTCCAAAAAGTCCCCAGAATTCCAAACTTCACACAATTGCAGAAAGTATCTGCCCCTGGTAAAATCATGTCCCTGCTTATAGCATGAGGCAAGTCCTAGTCAGCTGCTGTGGACAGTCTAAAGCAGCCCCATATGCCACACCTGGGATTAAAACAAAACATACGTCCATAATATTTCTGTTTTCTAACGAAGCCAAAACTCCATAACTGTTACTACATAGGGTCTCTTTTTGGCCTGGAACTCACTATGTCACATAGAATAGCTGGTCAGTGAGCCATGGAGTTGTGACTCTTTATACTTTCCCAGTGCTGACTTTTAAGCATGAACTACCACACTTGACTTTGTGTGTGTGTGTGTGTGTGTGTGTGTGTGTGTGTGTGTGTACTTATGATTTTTCAAGACAGGGTTTCTCTGTATAGCCCTGGCTTTCCTGGAACACACTCTGTAGACCAGGCTGGCCTTGAACTCAGATGACCTGCCTGCCCCTGCCTTCCTAGTGCTGGGATTAAAGGTGTGTGTCACCACTACCCAGTGACTATTGTTAATGTGGTTTCTGGGAGGCAGGTACTTTATTGACTGAGCCATCTCTCCAGCTCAATTTTATTTCCAAGTCAGGATCTTACTGTGTAACCCAGCTACCCTCAAATTGTAATCTTCCAGCCTCATCCTCTGAAGTAGTGGGCACTCAGGGACTTACTGTGTAAGTAACATTTTGTGTTCTTGGACCAATGTGTCTTTAACCCTTTTACTTCTGGTCTCTGGTTACTACCTCTGGAGACCATTTAAATTTTTCCCGTTTCCTTTCTAAAACAATAGATCCTTGGTTATCAGATACCATGAAAAACGAATGTCTGATTGTGGCTATCCATGCCCTTGTTCAATTTGATATTATATGCTAAAAGATTTCTTCAATTTAACACAGAATTCCATTTCATAAATATTTGATGAGCACGTGTTCTATGCCAGGTCATGGGGACATAGAAGTAAAGGAGGGCTTTTGACATTTGAGGATTTCCTAATCCAGTGAAAGGTTCAGAGCAGGAGATAAACCAATATTATCATATTGTAGAGTGTAATTGATTTATGAATTTAGCATCATGTCAGCACACGGACAGACACCTAAGCAGACTGAGTAAGGGCAGGGTTCCCTGGTGAGACGGTGCTGAGTTGGCTTCGAGGGAAGCAGGCATCAGGTAAGCAGGCTGGTGGTAGAGAGGCTTCCTGGGGAAGGGAAGCAGTCTGTGCAAAGGCAGAGGAGCAAGACCCAGACATTAGCTAGAGTGGCTCTGTGGATGTGAGCGGGAATGAGGCTGTGGAGTGCATTCAGAGGGATTTGAGTTTCCCTTAAGAGTAACTGGGAGAGATGGAGAGATGCAAGCAGGGAAAGGAGAGGGTATCATTTGCATATGAAGAACGTCATTCTAACAACAATGTAAAGAGTAGATTCAAAGAGGGAGATATTTTTGGAAAATTACTGAAATTATTGGGCTATCAGCAAAATCATTAAAAGCAATGATGGAGAGAGGAGGAAGATTTAAGAGCTACTTAGTGTATAGAATCAAAGCACTTATTGAAAAATCAACTTGAGAGAGAGAGAGAGAAAGAAAGAGAGAAGAAAGAGAGAGAAAGAGAGAGAGAGGACAAGAGCAACAACAATAAAGTTATCTCAGAGAATCCCAAAAGGGGTCTGTTTGTCTATCTGTGTGTCTGTCTGGTTGTGTGTCTCTGTGTACCTGTAAGTATATATATGTGCGTCTGTGTATGTATAGTGTGTGTGTTTGTGTGTTTCTGCATGTGTTTGCAAGTATAGTGTGCATGTGTGTTTATGTGTGTAAGTGTGTGTGAGTGTGCATATATGTGTATATATGTGAGTGTGAGTGCATGTGTGTGCTTGCGCATGTACATGTGTGTGTATATGTGTGTGTTAGGAAGCTGGAAGTTGACCACGCTCATCTGTAACCTCAGTGCCAGGGCAAGGAGAAGCCGATGCTGGAGGGTTGCTGGCTAGTCAGTCTAACTGAAATGACAAGTTCCAGATTCAGGGAGAGTCCTTTTCTTAAAAACGAGGTTAGAAATCAAATCCAAGGGTTGGTGTTGAGGTGAAGCCATTACTTGTTGGTCCAAGGAATACAGGAAGAAGAGCCCTGATAGGTTTATGAATAGTGGACACATGCTCTGAGTGCCCGTCGAGTCTTTCGAGTAGAGGTGTCTGATAGACAAATGTGATGCTGGCTGTGAAGCTCTCAGGATGAATTCTGGCTCAAGGCACATGTTTGGGAATCATCATCGGTGGTAGCTGATGTCAAGGGAAGGATCCCCGGAAGAGAGCATAGAGTGAGGCTGGAGCCAGGCACAGGCTCCAGGGCAAGGCATTTGAAGAACAGAAGAAAAGGAATTTTGAAAGGGGAATAAAACTGAGGAGCCAGAGAAGCCAGAGGAAAACCAGGACAGTGTCTCATGGGAGCTGGCAGAACAATAGTTTGAAAAATGGAATTCAGTCTACCTTTAATAGAAGTAATGGAGGGTCTGTGTCTACTCCATTGTCACCTTGCCAATTAAAACTTTGCCTTATTCTACATATAACAGCTATTAAATATAAAGTACATGTTTAAATAAATACACATAGCCAGATTTTGTAGCTAGTCTTAGCAATTAGGGCCATATAAGGTGTATCATTCTTTCTGTGTTCTATGGGAATGCCAGAGGCATTCTTTCTTCTTGTACCTGAAGAAAAGCTCAGGACTATATAAAGTAACTATTCCTGAGATTTCCCTGTATAGACATCAAATTTTATGTTACAGAAATGAACTCTAATATGTGACTGAATAGGTTCTTTTGAGAGATAATTTATAACGCTATAATATAACTACTTGGCGCTCACAAGTTCAGCCATTCAGTTTTTATATTTGTCATAATGTCGGAAATTACCCTGAGGTGGCCAGAGAGAGAGGCAGTGCTTTGAATGTGATGCAAACCGAGTCGGAGCCTCAACCCTGTCACATAAACATTAAGCCTAAACAATCGAGTGAGAAAATACATTTAGAAGGTTTGCTCCGTGTATTAAGTCCACAGCATTTTAATAATAGCCCCAAAAAGGTGTAGAATCTAAGTCTCAGGGACTGAAAGTGCTAAAAGAAAAGTCAGCTGAAACTTGCAAACTTCTGTCTTTGGTGTGGTGTGCATGTGTGTGTCTCTCTCTCTCTCTCTCTCTCTGTGTGTGTGTGTGTGTGTGTGTGTGTGTGTGGTTAATGCCATATTTAGAGTCCAGATCACCTCAGAAGCAAGATGACATATATGAGTTTTCTGGATCTCTCCTTCACTAAGAGATCTTAATTTTATGGTAGATAATTTTATTATATAATATAGAAATATATTAGCCATGGTCTGAACTATATATATTTGGTGGAATGAAAGTCAACCAATTTAATCACCCTCAGTTAATGTGCTACGAAGTGATAGGCTTCACACATGGGAAACAGATGCTGGTTTGCACAGACTACCATCCACAAACAATGGGAGGGATCCCCCAGCTTGTTAAAAAAAAACACATCAAAACACTCAAAAATTTGAAATGGTTGTAGTACTTTGAAAAAGAAGTGCTCCTCCCACCCAATTCCTCATAGTCTTGGGGATTTGAACACCAAGTCCGCAGTTGGTGGCAATGTTTGAGAACTTAAGTGGCAGAGCCTTGCTGGAGGAAGTGTCACTGCGGGCAGGCTGAGGTTTAAAGCCTCATGCCATTTCCAGTTTTTTCTTGGCTTTGTGCTCTTTCTTGAGGACGCCAGCTCTCAGCTTCCTGCCTCCACCACCATGCCTACCCATTGCTATGCTGTTCCCACCACTGGAGACTCTAATCCTCCCGAACCAAGTTGTCGTGGTGATGGTTTGTTGTTGTTGTTGTTGTTGTTGTTGTTGTTGTTGTTGTTGTCACTGCAATAGCAAACTAGCTAGTATCTACCTTTCATCTAGAATCATCATTTGGTGTGTTTGGTCACATTTGCATGATCGGTCTAGAGGAGAATATGGAAGATTTGGGGCAATGATAGCTCCTAGGTGGTTCTGTGTGCTTCCTGTTACCTGCTAGATGCATGATTAGTGATGCTCACCTGACTAAATCTGTAACAAAAAGCTACTCAAGGGAGGAAGAGTTTATTTTGGCTCCCGGTTGGAGGGCATAGTCCCTCATAGCAGGAAGGGCATGGCCGTGAGAGCCTGGCGCTCAGCTGACTTCCCCCTTACCGCTTTAATTCAGTCTCCTAGGTGATTCCAAGTTGATAACGAGGAGTTGCCCTCACAGCTAAGCTGGTGCCTGTCAGATTTCCTTTGTCATTAGTAGACATGTGAGCATGGAGACACAGCTAAGGTGAGGGTTCAGGTTCTAGTCCTTAGGAAGCTGTCACCGAAACACAGGTTAAGGGGAAGATGTGATGGCCAATCTTAGTTCTCAACCTGATGACATCTAGAATCAACCAGAAACCCGAGCAGCTGGGCACACCCTTTCTTGACGGGGTCATTTGAGGAGGGAGAGCTGTGGTGGTTTAAATGAGATGGGTTCCATTGGCTCATTCATTCGTGCGCTTAGGCCCCAGCTGAGGAGCTGTTGGGGAAGCACTGAGGGCGTGGTCTTGTTGGAGGAGGTGTGTCACTAGCCTGGGCTTTGAGGTTTCAAAAGCTCATCTCTGTCTCTGTTCCTCGCTGTCTCTTTTACTGTATCTCAATGTCTCTCTCTCTGCATGCCCCCCTCCCCCAACTCAGCCTCCCATGCTCCTGCCACTGCTGTCAGCAACTCTCCAGCAGGGCTGGAGTTCCTGAGTTCCCTTCCCTACCTGGCCAGCCCTACTTAACGTCCGTCCACCCCGCAGTCAGCCCACATCCAGCAACGCAGTAGAAACAAAGCTCTAGAAGCTTATAATTAACCAAACAGATTTATGTATCAATAAATTCTCAATTCACAAGATGCCAATACAATAATTTCAGAACCAATTGATAACAATAAAAGCTGCCCACCTAGATTAGACAAATTATCCCAATTATTCTATCCTTTATGGTTTCATAACTGCCTGTGGCTATAAAAACCTGCACTGGATCTGGCTTTTCTTCCTTTCTGTCTTCATCTTGACTCTTTTCTTTCTTCTAGATGCTCTCTGTCTCCCTTTTTTTCCCTGGCCAATTACAGGCCTCCTGCTGCACTGATATTTTAGTGTGATATATAGGGAAAATCCTGTCACAATATATTCATTCTACATAATATATATGTTCATTCTATTATATATATATATACATGCATACATACATATATAGAGACACAGACACAACATATACATACATATGCATAAATATATACATATATATATATATACACACTCATATACATATGCATACATATACATTCTATCAGTTCGGTTCTTCTGGCTAATACAGAGTTGGATAGGAAATATGGCACATACAGGGTGAGGCATGGAGAAAACACCACTAAGTGTGCTGGTCTTCACCCTGCGGTGGCCTTGGAGCATGTCTTTGTCCTCCACTCTGACCTGCCCTATGTCTCTGCTGCATTCCTATAGGCTCGCTGAGGATAGGTCTCAGTAGCATTTGAGGTAGAGATTCTGTCATATGCAGATCTAACTTCCAGGGTGACTTTGGTTAGAATAGTTGGGGTTAAATGAGCTCACAAAAATAGGTGTCTTTATGAAAGAAAATGCACTAGGGATGTTGGTAATACTTACGGCCATGTGTAGACATAGTAAAGCCACTCACAGTCTGTAGGCCAAAGACAGGGGCCTCAGGAGAAATCAGCTCTGCTGGCACCTTGAACTTGGGTTCTTGGACTCTGTAGGGTGGCTATGACAGCTCTTGAAGGTCTGTTTTGCATTCTCATTACCTGTGTCTACATCACCTTTCTCATCACTCTCTTTGAACTTCTGGAACAGATATCTTACTTCTTGGTTCTAATTCTTTCTTCCTATGTAGAAGGACATATCCCATTTGTTGCCTTTCTAATCCTTTAAGAAAAAAAAAAAAGACAAAATAAAAAATGACACAAAATCTTTTCTGCCATCTTCATAATTGCCCTTCCCAGACCTTCTTTTCCTTTCTGGCTAGCAGAGTGCAGATGGCTTTCTTGTAAGCTCTCAAGACAGAAGTGCTGGGGTAGCTGTGTTTGCACTGGACAGAGGCCCTCTTCTATGACTATAGAGCAGCCCAAAGCAGGGCATGTCAGCAGCTGGAAAGGAGGTCACAGTTTTCTTCAGTCTATACTAGTATTTTTCAGGATAGGATTTCCCTGTGTAGCCCAGGATGTCCTTGAACTTGCTCTGTAACCCAGTCTAGCCTCAAATTTGTAATCCTCTTGCCTCCGTATCCAAAGTGCTAGGACTCCAACCATTGGCTGCCATATACTAGATCTTTATTTAAAAATCATAGAATACAACAAAGAAAATTTCTAGAGATAAAGAAAGACGAGAGGCAAGTCTCTCTCTTTTTTTTTTTTGGAAACCTTAGAGTTGACAGACAGAATTGATCTGTCCAATTCTCTATGCAGGTTTGTAGCATGTATACCTTCTAAACTCTTACACACTTAAGCAGCTCAAAGGCAGAGGTTAGACAGGGTGAGGAACTGGCCTGTGGAGCACAGTGTAGAGATTGTGGGAGCTGACTGTTTCCTTTCTTTCTCTGGGGAGGGGGCTCTCATCATCTCATTCGGTCTGCTGCATTTCTCCCAGACTTCCTCTCTTTATTTCCGTCCCTCTGCCTTCCATGTGAAGTCTATCTCAGTTTTCTTCCTGCACGGTAAAGACGGTAGCAAAATCAGTTTTTCTTGAGTCTTGGGAAGGGCTGAGGACCACGCAAGAGCAGACTCACACTTCTAATCTTAAGTGGAGTACCCGCCAGATAGATGGACCTCGCTGAGAATGGCAGCCCATAGTCTTTGACTCTGGCATCCTCTAGGATTTCTGTAGCGGCTCTTGTCTCCTTCATGTCAGTTTGTACAGAGGCAGTCAGCCCAGCGGTGTGAGTGATGAAGCTGCAGTAACTGTGTCCAGGATCCAGGAGCTTCTTCACTCTGTAATGGAATCTGGGAGAGCAGAGAAATTGGCTGAGATTCCTGGAATGCAGTCAGCTCATGGACGGTGGCAGAGACACCAGATCCGCATCATTTGCTGGAATAAACCTTCTCTAGGGAAGGGACTGTGCAGAGTAGGTTTAGGTTTTTGCCCAGTAGTAAACAAAGACTGAAAGACAATCATCTTTATGGGCTGGCATGTTGAGACTGTGTGGCCAAAGCCAAAGAGGACAGCCAGTACTCTCCATTCCCCACTATTTACTTAGATAATCATCTTTGCCCTGCCTGTGGATCTGTGAATTTTAAAGTGAGGCCAAACCATTCGGTTTTGTGAAGCTGGCATAGTTCTGGGTACAGACATGGAGCTGACAGTATCTGTTTATCTCCAGGTAAGTGTGATGGAAGGATCCGGGGCTTTGGCATTAAACTGGTGGGTCACGGGTTTTAACCTGGAGAAGAAACATGGAGGAAGAGAAAGACCAGAGGAAGCTCAGAAACGAAGCTCCCAATGAAGTACACAATAAAGTTGAGGAGGAGGAGGAAGGGGAGGAGGGAGAGGAGAAGGGAGAGGAGGAGGGAGAGGAGGAGGGAGGGGAGAAGGAGGAGGAGGAGGAGCACACAGAAGGCAATACCAAACAATCTATAATCTGATCCTTGGTGAGGGCTTTTAACTATTTTGTGTTTCTTTCCCATCTACTGCTCTTTACACAAATGCACACACGCACCATATTTTACCATTACACTGACATCATACTACCTGTATAATTTTGTGCCCCATGATGGTTAATTTACATAACCAATTTTGTAGGACTTAGAATCAACATGGAAACACAACTCTGGGGTATCTGTCCAGAAGGATCTTTCCAAATATCTTTAACAATGTGGTTCTGTATGTGGTTCTGTCCCGTAGGCTGGGGTTCAAGACTGAATAAGAAGGAGAAAGTGAGCTGGGCACCAGAATTCATCTGCTTCCTTGAGGTTCCTCCACACTTGGGGCGCTACCTTCCTACTGTGAGCCAAGTAAACCTTCCTTAAATAGCTTCTGTATCAGCAATGAGGAAGGTGACGGACACACGTCCCAAGACACAACAGAGCAGGACAGATAACATATGGACTCTGAAGTCAAGTTCAGATCTTGACTGTTGAACTTAGTCATGGTTCTGAAGTCTCTAATCCATGCTTCACATTTGAAAATTGAGAAATCACAGAATTAATTATGCTGTCAGCTAATATGAGGATTAAATGAAACCATATACTGCACCTTACTGAAATGTCTGGCACAGAGTGCTTTACAACTTATAAGTTTTCTCCTTTAACACAATACAGATAGTTCTCCTATTAAGTATTTGTAAAAGGCAGACTCTTGCCGGTTTCTCAGCATCCATTGCATGGATGTACTCTATCTCCATCCTCATCCCTCCATGCTCAGCCCCCTTTTGAGACAGAATGTCACGATGTAGCATTGGCTGGCCTGGAACTCAGAGAGATCTGTCTGTTTCTGCCTCCCCAGGGCTTAGATTAAAGGTGTGCACTATTGTGCCTGGCCTGTATCCATCCCATTGTGATGGTAGCAGAAGTCTGAAGTTAAGATGTCACTCGAGAAGAGCGGGCACTGCAGTCCATATACGTGGACCTGGCTTCTGGCTCCGCTACCTATTCATGTGATCTAGGATGAGCAGCTTGACTCCTGTAACCTCTATTTTCTCATCTGAGAAATGTGGAGAGCCACATCCCCGCCGAGCTGGGAGATGAATTGCTATTGCACAAGAAGCGCTCAGTAGAGTCAGTGACAATCAGTGACAATGAAGATGTTCCCATGTCACTTAAAATGTCTCTGATGTGTGTCTGCTACATCACATTGGTTTGAGGGTCTCTAGGAAGGATGGTTATCTAAAAGAATAGTTTACCAGGAAAGGAAGAGGTCTAGTTGGTCAGTAAACAAAGTGTATTTTACCTTTCTGACAGGTACAGGTAAAGCAAAACTTTTTAAAAATATTTATTTATTTATTATATGTAAGTACACTGTAGCTGACTTCAGACACACCAGAAGAGGGCATTGGATCCCATTACAGATGTTTGTGAGCCACCACGTGGTTGCTAGGAATTGAACTCAGGACCTCTGGAAGAGCAGTCAGTGCTCTTAACCACAGAGCCAACTCTCCTCAGCTCCCCACCCTCCTCAGCTCGCTCCAGCCCTGCTAGCTGTAGCTATCTTCAGACATGTTCAGAAGAGGGCATCAGATCTCACCACAGATGGTGAGCCACCATGTAGTCACTGGGATCTGAACTCAGGACCTTCGGAACAGCAGTCAGTGCTCTCAACTTCAACTGCTGAGCCATCTCTCCAGCCCAGCAAAACTTTTAAAATCAATTTGCATTCGGGTTAATTTTTAGTGTCAACTTTACACAAACTAGAATCACTCTGGAAGACTCAACTGAAGAAATTGTCTCCTCAGAATGGCCTGTAGCCTTGTCTGTGAAAGACTTTCTTGATTGATAATGATGGAGGAGGGCACATCCTACTGTGGGCCGTGCCATTCCTAGGCAGGTAAATCTCAGCTGTATAAGAAAGCTAGCTGAGGGCAGCTGCCCTCTGAAAGACCCAGAAAGCAGCTGAAAGAGTCAGATGCAGATATTTGCACCCAACCAATGGACATAAGCAGCTGACCCCTGTTGCTGAATTAGGGAAGGCTGAAAGAAGCTGAGGAGGAGGGCAACCCTGTAGGAGGACCAGCAGTCTCAATTAATCTGGACCCCTGAGGTCTCTCAAACACTGGACCACCAAACAGACAGCATACACCAGCTGATATGAGGGCTCCAACACATATAGTAGAAGACTTCTGGGTCTGTGTTCATTCAGAGATGATGCACCTAACTTTCAAGAGACTGGAGGCCCCAGGGAGTTTAAAGGTCAGGTGGAGTGGGGGCATCCACATGGAGGCAGGGTGACGGGTGGGGTGGGGAGGAGGTGTGGGATGTGGAGCAGTCGGAAGGTGGATGGAGAGGGGTGGGGAATGGAATATGGAGTGTAAAAAATAAATTAAAAAAAAAAAAACCAAACAGATGGTTACTTCCAAGGAGGAGGAGAGGAGAGGAGAGGAGAGGAGAGGAGAGGAGAGGAGAGGAGAGGAGAGGAGGAAGAGGAAGAGGAAGAGGAAGAGGAAGAGGAAGAGGAAGAGGAAGAAGAAAGCTAGTTGAGAATTGGCCAGGGATTGAGCCAGTAAGCATCCTCCCCTGT
Organism: Mus minutoides; assembly: GCA_902729485.2. Classification (NCBI taxonomy): domain Eukaryota; kingdom Metazoa; phylum Chordata; class Mammalia; order Rodentia; family Muridae; genus Mus; species Mus minutoides. The sequence goes on from CACVCL010034562.1 coordinate 13,196, forward strand.
TTCTGCTCCCAACTTCTCTTAGTGATGAACTGTGACCTGGAAGTGAAATCTTCAATAACAATCCCAAGTTGCTGTGGGTCATGATGTTTACCATAGCAACAGAATAACAAAATGAAACTATGGCAACTTGTTATTCTTAATTTTCCTTCCTTCCTTCCTTCCTTCCTTCCTTCCTTCCTTCCTTCCTTCCTTCCTTTTTCTTTCCTCTCTCTTTTTTTCTTGGTAAGATGATTACCAGAAAAAGGGAGAACCGCTTCCTGGAAAAGTGCATGTAACTTGTACTGTAGAAAGATTCCACAGCAATTAGCCTTATGAGTTTCAAGCCACACCTCCAGCGTTTACTGCCAGGAAGAGGATGCCCCGGTGTGTCTGGTGACCATGTCACTGACAACAATTTATCATGAGTAAAAGTACACACTCAAATATTATATTTTTTTTAGCTTCAAGCCTTAGTACTAGAAGTAGGACTTAGCATATGTTTTCTGGTTTTCATGTGGTGACTAAGCTCATTGTTGTTCCCAGACATAATTCTCCATTTGATGCCTCAAATAACAAAGGACTCAATACCACATGTATTGTTGTCAGGGACAATGCTGATAGATTTTCAGCTATTATTACAGTTGAAGATACAAGTCTCAATTTCAGAGTGTAATTCAAATTCCTTTTCAGTATCTTCAGTCATTTCTTGCTCCATGATAACATTGGTTATGTTAATATGAATCTCCATAATATTACATAGAAGCCCGAAGTCCATATTGGGAAAATACTGCTATAAAGGAATCAGGTTCCTGTTGTTGTTAGGATCAGAACTAGAATGGGAGCCTCTGACTTTCCCTCTTGTCACTGTCCCTTTAATGCTCTGAGGCATCCAAAGCAGGTCAGCCAGTAAACCTCCAAGACACTCTCTGCTTCTGGGGTAAGCAAACATAGACAAACATAGACAAATCCTGGGCCAAGAGACTATGGATTCCTAGGAAGTTTATGAATGTAAGTCAAATGTCTTAGAGCTACCAGCAGGGTCTCCAAGGGTTAATTGTCAAGAACTGTCATGTGAGTCAAATCAAGCATTCAAATCAGTTCCAGATTTCTAGTGTTTACTTCAATAAGGGATGAAAGCTAATCGTGAAATCCCATACTGTTTCAGCTCCATTAGGAACTGTTAAAATGTTGTCACAAGACATCCCGCACCCTTGGGCATGCAGAGATGGGTAGGTCTACTGTTTGGTTTCATAGGGATATGGCAGGCATTATATTCTCCTTGCATATGAATATATAGCCTTGTATGTGTCCCACCACATCTGATAAATGTTCATTCCTATAACCCATAGGATGCCTGTGCTGACTGTCCAATAGACACATACAACACAGCCAATGCTGGTGATTCTTAAGCCTCAGTGTGTGTGAGGAATTCTTGGAGAGCCTGTGAAAGCTTCCAGTTCATGAGTCACATCCAGGTCACCATGGGATTTCTGAGGGTGGGACCCTTTCCCCTGCACATAAGTGACATGGTACTCTTGATGCCAGCCAGTAGCCAGGAGGCAACGTGTGTACAAAAAAGATATTTTTCCAGATCGGGAATCCTGCTTCTTTTGAAAACTAACATACGTATAATCTTAAAAAGTTATTATTAAAATTAAAAAAAAGAGAGAGAGAGAAAAAGAAAAGATACACACATGCACACTGAAAACTGTGGGGCATGAGCAAGTGGCTTGATGAACCAATCATGTGTCGTGACTGAGGTGTCAATCATCACGGAGGTCAGCAAAGAGAACTCAGCTGGCTTCCCAGGAGACTGCTCTCCCCATACCTTCCTAACGCAGAGCCCCCACCAGTCTCCCCAAAGAGCCTACTAGCTTTGTCTGCTTCTGAATTTTATATAAATGGAACCAAGCTATTATTTTGAGCTTTCTAGTCATTGTGTTATTTTAGTCGACATTTTGGGTTCCATTGTTGTCGTTTCTGTGCTGAGGGTTGATGTCAGGGGCTTGTGTAAACTAGGGAAGCGCGCTACCAACTGAGATATATATCTACACCCTCAGAAATAAGTTAATATAAGGAATCTCTATTTGGGAATGGAAGAAGTGTGGAGACAAAAAAGAGACCAAGGAAGGCATCATGAAGACACAGCTGTCACCTCCAGGATGATGAAACCTAGGAAAGAAGCTGGATTTGTTAACGGTTAAACAGCCGAGGGGAGGGATACTGCGGAGGTGAATCTCCCACCTCTAAGGAGACACGGTGATGCTGTGTCTTTGATGGAGGAAAAACTGAGAACTAGTAACAGCTGATCCCACGAGGAGGTGCGGTCCCTCCCTCCTCCTCCTCAATTGCAGGCTCACTCCAGGGTTTACTATTGGTAGAGCCTGGGAGACACAGAGGGCTGTGGGAGAGGCAGGGAAACACAGAGCACCGAATGGAGGGATGGTGTGCACTTGAGGACCTCCTCTCTGCCTCAGTTTCCTTTGCTCAACACTGTGCATGTAATCTTTGCCCACTCTGCATGGATCAGCAATTCATTCATTTTTGTTGCTGTAGAAGAGTGTGCTGTATTAATGTAGCAATCTTCTGTTGAAGTTTAGAAAAAGATTTTTATTTTTAATTACGTGTGTGCACACACATACATGAGTGCATATGGGTTTAAACCCATGGATGTGGGCTGGCGAGATGGCTCAGCAGGTAAGAGCAATGACTGCTCTTCCGAAGGTCCTGAGTTCAAATCCCAGCAACCACATGGTGGCTCATGAGCACCCATAATGAAATCTGATGTCCTCATCTGGTGTGTCTGATGTCAGCTACAGTGTACTTATGTATAATAATAAATAAATCTTTGGGTCGAACGAACAGGGGCTGAGTGAGCAGAGCAAGTGAGGCCGACTGGAGTGAGCAGAGGTTCTAAAAAAAAATTTCAATTTCCAACAACCACATGAAGGCTCACAACCATCTGTACAGCTACACTGTATTCACTAAACAAACAAACAAACAAATCAATAAATTTAAAAAAAAAAAAACCATCATGGATGTGTTGTATATAAGGACCAAAAAAAAAAGGATGTCAAATCCCCTGGGGCTAGAATTGCACCCACCGTGGTTGTTGGGAACTGAATGCAGGTCCTCTGTAAGGGCAGGGTGCACTCTTGACTACTATGTTATCTTTCCACGCCTTGTTTACCAATTTATTGTTGGTTGATACTTGTGGATCGTTCTGTTTTTCACCACTATGAACAATAGTGAGAATGGCTATTCTTTCTTGGCATGCATTTGTATATGTTTATGTGGATATTTGCCTAGAAATGAAATTGCTGTCATTGGGGAAGCATACATTCAATTACCAGGTAAGGTCAAAGAGTTGTCCACAAGAGCTGTGACTGGGTACACTCTCACCACTGGCACAGGAGAGCAGCTAGCTTCTACTCTTTGAAGCCAGCCCTTCCTCTTGCCAGTGTTCTGAGTTTAGTCAGCCTATCATGGGGACAGAATTATATGATTGGATTTCTAATTGTCATTTCCTCGATGATTAGTAATACTAGGTATAATATATATTCTATATACCATTGCACAGCACCTCTTGAGAGGTCTCTGCTAAAATACCCTGTGTGGTTTGCTTGACTCTCTTTTTCTCTCCATTTGGAGGATTCCTTTGTAGATACTGAATTTAAGTGCTTTATTAATTATATGACATGCCCTTTCTCTGCTTTATCATGCCTTTCCTCGCATTTATTAAAGAACAGAAACTCTCCTTTAAAGTATTTATTTGTATTGCGTATGTCTGTGAGTGGGTTTGGGCCCATGCCGCACGTGCCAAGGTTAGGGAACAACTTAGGTACCAGCACTGTCCTTCTACCTTTACCTGGCTTCTGGGCGTTGTACACAGGTAGCCAGGCTTGCGTGACAAGCATCCTTCCTCACTGGGTCATTTTGTTGGCCCAAGAACAAAAATCCTTCATTTTAATAAAGTATAAAGTATCGTTTTTCCCCTTAAACACTTAAAACTTTTGTTTTCAAAAGTGTTTTTCCAAGACAAAGTAATGAAGACATCTACTGCATAGACACTGCCCATGCAGGTTGATTTAGGTTGAAAGCAAATTCAAGAGTCATGTGCAACGATGTCTAAATATATTAGGTAGCATAGAATTAATGTGAGAGCATTTGCACCGCCTTGGAAAGCTCTGCTCTACGACCCTGGCTGGAAGTCATGTTGCTCACTTCCACACTGGCTCCGCAATGCACCTGGCTTTAAGTTTTCATCTATGTGCTTGGTCGTGCTCAGGGTTTAACTTTTTCCATATGCTCCCCCAATTAACCCAGCCCTCTTTGCTCCTTTCCGCCCCGCTATTTGGCAGCACTAACGAGTCATTTATGAAGTCTCCATTTAAAGCGAGCCTGTTTATGTGTGCTCTCTTCTGCCCCATTAGTCCATTTCTCCACCCTTGTGCCATTAAGTACCACATGGTCATTATAAGCATCCTTCCATACCTCCTGATATTCAGTAGCTCAACTCCTCCCAACTGGTTCTCCTTCAGCTCTGCCTTGGTTCTTGAGTGTTTACATGTCCACAGACATTTTAATTTAATTTAATTTAATTTTTTAATGTTTAAACAATTTCAAACTCAAAGAAACGTTTCAAGGACGGAACAAAAGCTATTGTCTTCCAAACCATTTGAGAGTAGATTGTGCCATCCCTCTTGGACACTTCAATGTGTTTCTACAAGGAACACTCTTGCAGAACCTACAGCCATCCAAATCAGGAACTCAGCTCTGACTTTTGATTGACATCTAGTCTTGGACCATACTCAAGCCTTGCCAGCCATTCCGAGGACTCAGCTGAGGACCGTGCATTCATTACCTTTAGCACGTGTCTCTTTGCTTTGTCAGTCAGGAGCAGCTTCTCAGCTGTTCCCTGAGTGCTGTGTTCCTTACTCCTTATGACTACAGCCCAGTTGCTCTGGCAAATGCCTGGCAAATGCAGATCTGTCCCTGTTGGATCGTTTTTTACATTCATGCTATTGATTCTTGGTAGAAATGACAGAACCAATGTGGGCTTTCATCCCCTGACATGGTCCAGGACTTCAGTGTTTGCCCAGATCAGTCATAACATTGAACATTTGATTGGCAGATGGCATCTGTTAGACTTCTGACTGTAAAGTCAAACCTGCACTTTAATAATTTACTAGGTGCCCCTGGGATTGTGCTTTGGGATGATGGAGATACCCCCTGTCTTTAATATACTTTCAATTACATGAACTATTTTCCCTTTTTGCTCAATGTGATGTATGTACTTGGTTGCTACCATTATTTATTTTGATTTTTGTGCCATGTGTGTTTATGTTCATGTGTGTGCATGGGTGGACCTGGAAGTCAGAGCCTAACCTTGGGTGTCTTTCTTTAAGAGCTATCCACCTTGCTCTTGAGAGAAGGCCTCTCACTGTTCCTCTGTCTGCCACCATGCCTGGGTTTGCTCATGAATCCTGTGGATATAACTTCAGTTCTCATACTTACATAGCAAACAATTTACTGACCATTTCTCTCGCCAGATGCTTTTCGGTGTTTAAATTGCCCTCCATCTGGTGAAAATAGAAGCAGAGATGTCAGTGTGGATGTTGTATTCTCAAGGTTTGTAATCTGGAAAGATTTGGGGATGGAGACCAACCTCGGTATGTGCCTTGCTACATCCACTCCAGTAGTGACTCTCTTGGCAGGCCTGAAAACCTGGAAGCAGTCCTGAGGCAAAGAGTTTCAAAAGAAACCCATCCTCCTGGAACCTTGGCATTCCCATAGCTAGAAAGCCCCAGATTTGTCCCTGCAATATCGTGGAGGGTCTTACATGCTTTCTTACAGTATTTTACTACATAAGAGTTAGAAATCTCAGGGCAAGCTTAGCAAAGTATACACTTAGAAACTTCACTACAGCCAGGTATAGCAGACTACATTGCAGATTAGAAGCAAGTTGGTGAATTCTTCTTTTTACATCTTTCTGGACATCTTACTTTGTACCTGGTAGAACTCATGCTCTCCTTGGCCTCGGTATCCTAGATAGAACTCTTCCTTGCTTCACAACTCTTTCTACAAGTCACGATATTGTGTGAATTGTTGCCTGTGCCCTGGACTACTCGACGCCTGGCCCTCCCTGGCCTTTGGAGGCTGAGGAGGCGCAGAGTCGGTGATACAGACTCTGGGAGCAGTGAGAAATGCAGCAGCAAGCTCATCTGAACACTGCTGCAAGCTCCTTTAATACCCTTCACCTGTGCCCCATTGGTCCCAGGAAAGCCTGCCTTCTAAACAGCAGTTCCTGATTAGCTGGCATTGTCTGTACCAGCAATCCCTGGTCTCTCAGGCAGTCCTCAATTAGGTCCTCCTGTAGAAGATGCTATTGCAGCTGGGCATTTACATAGAGGCGGCCCCTGCTGTTGCTGCTACACTTCTCCACCTCTCTCTCTCTCTTTCTCTCTCTCTCTCTCTCTCTCTCTCTCTCTCTCTTTCTCTCTCTCTTTCTCTCTCTCTTTCCCTCTCTCTCTCTCTTTCTCTCTCTCTCAATATACCTCTCTCTCTTTCTCTCTCTCTCTCTCTCTCTCTCTCTCTCTCTCTCAATATACCTCTCTCTCTCTCTCTCTCTCTCTCTCTCTCTGGTTTTTTGGTTTTTCGAGACAGGGCTTCTCTGTGTAGCCCTGGCTGTCCTGGAACTCACTCTGTAGACCAGGCTGGCCTTGAACTCAGAAATCGACCTGCCTCTGCCTCCCAAGTGCTGGGATTAAAGGCCTGCGCCACCACGCCCAGCTACACTGCTCTCTTAGTTACTTTCCTATTTCTGTAATTAGAGACCATGATGTGATGGTTTATATATGCTTGGCCCAGAGAGTAGCACTATTAGGAGGTGTGGCCTGGTTGGGGTAGATGTGTCCCTGTGGGCATGGGTTTTAAGACCCTCATCCTACCGGTCTGGAAGCCAGTCTTCTCCTGTTTGCTTTCTGAACAAGAAGTAGAACTCTCAGCTCCTCCTGCACCATGCCTGCCTGGATGCTGCCATGCTCCTGCCTTGATGATAATGGACTAAACCTCTGAACCTGTAAGCTAGCCCCAATTAAATGTCCTTAGAAGACTTGCCTTGGTCATGGTGTCTGTTCACAGCAATAAAACCCTAACTAAGACACACGACCAAGGCAACTTATAGAACAAAAAGACAATCGAAGGCTTACAGTTTCAGAGAATTAGAGCCTATGACTGTCATGGCAGAGAACACGATGCTGGAACAGTAGCTGAGAGCTTAAGTCTTGGTCTAAGAGCAGGAGGCCAAGAGAGCTAACAGAGATGACTTTAGAAACTTTCAATAAGGCCACATCTCCTCATCCTTCCCAAACAGTTCCACCAACCTGGGTCCAAGCACTCAAACAGGTGATCCTATTACTCTTGGTTGAAAACAAAACCAAACCACCAGGGCGCAAGAACTTTATGTCAAGGGAGAAACTGAGAAATGGGGGACAGGAAACAAGTGTTCTGTGAGTTTGTTCTTTGTGTTTATGCTCAGAAGAGCAAGAAATGAGGACAGGGACCTAGATTGTGGTGAGACAGGAAGCTGACAAATGTGTATCTCTTCCCATTTCATAAAGTTATTCATACCCTATACTCATGGCCTCAGAGATTTAATAACTGCCCTAAGGCCACACCCCCAAATACCAAGGACAGAACTCTGAGGACTAAACTGTGTTTCTTTGTTTCCTTTCCAGTTTAGTGCTGGGGTCTGAACTTGGGTTCCATGCATCCTAGGTCGGTACTTTGTTGCTGGACTGTATCCCTAGCCCTCTCTCTGCTTTTTATTTTGGGGCAAGGTTTTGTTAAATTACTAGAGATCCTGCATCCACTTCCTCCACAGAGATTACTGAGCTGTGCCATAGAGACATGTTTGAGGATTACATTTCAGCATACATTTTGGAGGGAACAAATACCGGGACCAAAGCAGTTGCTGAAATCACCACTTAGGGGCTTCGGGGCTCACATTTGTTTTGTTTGCCATAGGATTTTAGCAAAGTATGGCTTATGGCCAGCAAAGCCACTTTAAAAAATGACTAGCTGTGCGGTGGTGGCATACACCTTTCATCCTAGCACCCTGAAGGCAGAGGCAGGAGGATCTCTATTCCTAGCCAGCCTAGGTTACAAGGTGAGCTCAGGATAGCCAGGGCTGGTTACACTGGGAAACTTTGTATCGAAAAAATAAATAGATAGATAGATAGATAGATAGAGAACATGGCTGAGTGGCTAAGAGCACTTGCTCATCCAACATAGCCCCATCAGCAGGGTAAAAAGCTGGGCATGCCCTGGGGGCAGAGGAGACAGGTGGGTCCTGAGAACTCACTAGCTTGTCATATCCTAGCAAAAATGCCCAGCTTCATTTAAAGATGCTACATCCAAGCAATAGAGAAAAAAACATTTTATATCCTGCTATGGCCTCTGCATGCAATTACACAGGTGTTCTCTCTCTCTCTCTCTCTCTCTCTCTCTCTCTCTCTCTCTCTCTCTCTCTCTCTCTCTCGGTTTTTCCATGACACTGGCAGGGCTGATACACCCCTGACGTTTATTCTGCTCTCCACCTGTTACCTCCTGGGATGCCTCCTCCCTGGCCCTCCACCTGCAGTTTATCAACTCTTGCCTTAAGGTGGGAGCTGTAGGTGCTGGAAACGATTCCTACAACAGGGTTTCTGGAAGGACTAAAATAAACACTAGAAACAGAGGGTGAGACTCTGCCTGGAACATACTGGTGCTGCAGGTCGTGACCTTTCTCACGTTTCCTAAAAAATGGTTTCGGAGCACAGCTCAGAGAGATGACAAAGCTAAATGAATGGACTTGACGCTCTACCGAGGATTGCCTTGCGCTAATGAGCCTCCCAGCGATGTTCGGGGAGCCCTTCAAACCTGGACCCTTTTCCATTTCTTTGACAAGTCCCTGAGATGTAGTACAGAGCAGCTGAGTCTGGTAACTGATGGATGGCAACGGCATCCATGGATACCCCGGAGTTTACTCATCAGTGAATCCCACGGATCTGGGCGATGAAAGGGACGGACGGAGGAAAGAACAACCAGAATTCTGAAGCCTCCCCTGAAGTGACTGCTGTACCTAGGATCATTCTGTGTTCATCTGGCCGCTAGAGAGCACTTTGAGACTAGCAGAGCTCGGGCTGTGTGCCCAGGCCTCCTTTTTGAACCCTGCTGTCCTTGTGATGGGGGTGGGGGTGTGGAAGCGTGGCGGGGGCGCATTTCCTCGCTGCGCTGCGCCATCTAGCTACCAGCAGTGGCTCACAAATGGCCATCAAGGCTGATGGATGCATTTTGTGAGGCTTAGGGGCCCCGTGGTAGTGATAATGAAGTATTCTGATGTTCAGATACATTTTATTCTGTCACCGTGGTTTTCTGCTTCTGGTGACATCACGTAATTTGTACTGCTTTACGGCGTCTTTGGAAGGCAAGCTTTTTCACCAGGGTCCCAGTTTCCTTATTGCTCCGATTCTTTTCTGTCAGATTGAATTTCTCTCAAAGAGAAAATATTGCTTGATATTGATTCCAGCGCACGAGATAATTTCAGGTTCTCGCTCGGCAGTTCAGCCAAAGCCCTGTTTAAAATCTCGAAGAGGTTTTTTTTTTCTTCTCCAAGGCTAAGAGGCACAGTTCAAAAGAACAGTTCTTAAATGTGTTTAAAAGACCCTTGGCTACGTTCTCTGATGGTTTCATCAGCAGTTCGCGCTGATACGCTCTCCATTGTTATCACAACTGAACCGTATCACAGGGAGTTGTACCAGCAAGACCATCAAGTTTTCTCAAAAAGCTATAAAGCTTTGATGTTTTCTGGCCTATTTCTTACTGTGCTCTTAAACTGTTTAGCTTCTGCTGAGCCAAATGTGTACTTGCAAAGGCTAACGCAGTGAAAAGACTTGAAGCATCCTGGGTACTGCTGTAATATCGAGACGTTCAGCGGGAGGATGAGTCTCAGCTAGGATGAGGCTGGGGGCGGGGGATGGGGGTGGTGGTGCAGTTCTTTGTGCTATGCACTGAGAATGACTAATATTGACCTTCAGCCGAGCTTTGGTCCATCAGTGCTGGGGTCTAGCTGTGGACCCACATGAAGAATCTGCTTTGCTGACCAGCGCTTCTATCCATACCCCAAAGTCATTCCATCATGGCATCTGTGTTTGAATCAAAGAGAAATCAAAGACATCAGTTCTAGCTGTTACTCCTCCACAGATGGAGGCATTTAGAAGCACGGGGTTTTCAAGGGGTTTCTTTTACTTTAAAAAAAAAAAACTAAATAATTTTCCCTTTTTTGAATGACACTTGACTCTCAAGAAAAGAATATTTCTGCATGTGAAATGTCAGCTCTGTCTAATAATAACCCACTTAAAATGTGCCACCAAAAATCACTAATGGAATTTCCCACCATTTTATAAAATGAAATTCTTCCCTCTGTGCTGCGGCCAGGCTTGTAGAAGCTTCTAGGATGACAGCTATTGCAAACACAATGGGTTTCGCAAAAATGAAATTCCACTCTCAGGTGTGAACTCGCTATCTCACCTGTTACCAACATGTGCCCGTTTGTGCTGTGACACGAGACTAACCAGGGGGTGACTAGGCAGATAGGTGACTAACTAAGGCTTTTGAGAAAAAACACTTCACTGAGTTCCTCCGGGAACCACAGATAGGAAACAGCATGCGAGGGGGAGCTAAGATAACAGGTATCCTCTTATTGTAAAGACATTTTTGGTTTTCAGCAGCCAGACTTAATTTCTAGCTATCAGTCTCTCAACAAAAAACAGCTACATTCTTCTCCAGTCCTGGAGGGTGGACTAGTGCGTGCTCTTATTTCTTTAGATTACGGGGTGTTTTTATGTGGGTGACAAGGTAGTAGTCATTTATCTAAAAGTAATGTTAGTCCTGGCAGTTCAACAAGGCTGTACTGAGACAGCACACGTGGGCGCGCGCGCGTGTGTGTGTGTGTGTGTGTGTGTGTGTGTGTGTGTGTGTGTGCACGTGCACACATGCCGGGATTTCCGTGGCTCTTAGGAGCTGTGATGGGTGTTGGATGATTATGGAAGTTTCCTCTTTAAAGCCTGCTGGGAGATGGTACATGCAGTTCCTCATCTGGGTTTTGTTCCAAAAACAAATACAGAAACCTTTTTTTTTTCTGTGTGGCACAGGAATTCAGTAGGACAAATTTCTCTCTCAATTATTTTTATGTATCCCTTTTTCCTGAGACAAGAGCCTTTCTGTGTAACCTAGGCTGCCTTTAAATGAACTAAATAGCCCAGGGTGGCTTTTAACTCATGATTCTCCTGTCTCGGCCAAATTATAGGTGTGTGCCAGTTACAATGTGTGTGGTCCTATATGTCTTATTGTTTGTGTCTGGTTTATTTTATATATATCCCCTCCCCGCCAGTAAAGTCGGCCTATAAATTGGCTACTATGCTAAGGAAAAGCAAGAATCAAGGGAACAGGGAGAGCCCTGCGCTCCTAGCCTACTGCTTGGATAAGCAGAAGGGGGCTTTGTTTTTAGGGCAGCAGGCACCCTAGTCTTCAAGTAATCCTGGTCCCTTTGAGAACAGCGCTCTCATCGTTGTTTTACATTGCTACTTAATCATTAATACTCTACACTCATCTCATAGTTTTTTCTTAGGCAAAGAGAGAGGGTAAAGGCTGATTTGACTTCCTGTTCCTGTCACGTGGTGCCTGACATAGAGGGCGGTTTCAGTGAAGGGCCGCGGTTTGTTAATTCATAGATTCTACCAGAGTGTGGTGGGAGGAAAAAAAGAAAATCTCGGCAGATCAGTTATGTGGACTGGAGCAAGCCCAGCAGTCTTCCAGGGCCAATATTTCCTCATCTGTAAAAGAAGGGGCTGGACTCAATGATGGCCAAGGTCACTTCCAGCTCTGTAAATTCTAGGCCTTTAAAACATGCTCCGCTTCTGAATGGGGAACACAGTCGGTTTCTGGACAATGGAGCCCAGGGTGTATTTATGTTTGACCTCCTACCACATTCTGACTTTCTCCTCTAATGAATCTGGGTTTATTCTTCACTGAAATGGCTCAGCTCCAGGAGCCGTTGGTGTGATTCTAACACTGTGTAGATATTGATTTTTCTCGCAGGATAGTGGTTACTGTAACCACCAAACTATTAAATTTCACTCCTTTTCGTGGGGATGATCCCACAAGTGCCTTGCCACTGCCTTCGGTTGATATTTAACTCTCCAATCCAGGGCTCATTTGAAGGCAGCGTTCCTGGGATGATAGGTCCTTAAAAAGCTTTGCGGCTGACAGCTTTTCGCCTATCCATTTTCTTAAGGTTGTCTATCAGACACTGCAGCAGTCAGAGGTGACCACACATAGGACCTGGCCTTTACTGGCTCCTGTGTCAAAGTATAGTGCCTCTTAACCATAAATAGTATAAGCAGTTATTCAAATAGGACAGGCTCCCTTTATTATTTTGTTCGTGTATTCACACACACACACACACACACACACACACACACACATTACCTATTGTTGTCAGGGCAGGATCACAAATGTCCCTCAAAACACACACCCCTATGGGGCGTTATGACACTAAAAATATTGATTTGACTCCTGCTTTTTTATTTGAGACATTTACCCCCAGTGAGGTCTCTCCAGTGACTTAAGGAAAGGCACAGTGAGGTGAGAGGTGACCCTAGCCATTAACTTCTAAATACAATTTAACAGGGCTTTCATTTACAACAATTTTTAGGCACCCCACCTTGTTATTCCAGCTAAAACACACAACACTCACCTTAGCCTGTAGTGAGTACCTTGTCCATAAGGAATTTTATAACCAGGACCCTTACACCCTTGGCTGTGACCCCTCAGGCACTTCCATGGTGACCCCAGAGCAGAGGTTGTGTTTAATGAGATCGTTACTATTTCTATAAAACCAGCCATCTGATCAATTCTCTTCAGGTAGGCACTTCCACAGACCCCCGGCATAAGCGACTGTTCCACCCGAAGCATTATCTTTTCTTGTACAGCCCTGAAAGCTTACATGCTGCTTGACAAACCTGCATTTTAAAAAGTGGGATGATTGGCACTTGGGTAACTTACACAGAAGTAGAAAGTGCTACAAGAAAATTGCCCATTTTTTTCAGATTTACATTTTATGTATTTTTTTCTCTTAAGAAGTGATAAGATATGTAATTTTCATCAGCTTCAACCAGTTGTGTATGAAAGAGGCTACAAGTTCAAGTCTGCGGAAGAAAAGCCAACTACAGGAAGAACCAGCTGTCAGTGCTGGGTACAAACAGCCAGTTTGGGGCCAAGAGTAAAACTCTGGAGTTGGATTTTTTTTTTGTCTTGAAAACTATTCTGTTTCCCTTTTGTTGCTTGTCCCATTAGCCCAGGGTGCTTGACTCACCTGCTGAAGGAATGCCCCTCCAGATGCCAAACTGTTTAAACTCAGAAAAAGGAGGCGGAGAGAGGGGAATGACGAAGGCTTGCAAAGTTTTCCATTATATGTTAAGAACTACAAATGATGTGTCATAAAGCAATTCTTTTCTACTGGTTTATCTAGTCAGCCAATATTTAATGATAATACATTTATAGATACACACACACACACACACACACACACACACACACACACACACACACGAGAAGGCAGATGCCTAAAAACTGTTGTAAATGGAAACCCCTTTAAATTGTATTTAGAAGCTAATGGCTAGCTAGGGTTGCCTGTTGCCACATTGTGCCTTTCCTTAACTTACTAGAGACTTCACTAGGGTATATCATGTCCCATGTGTGTGTGTATGTGCATATGCATATATATATATATATATATATATATATATATATATATATATATATATTGTCTTAGTTAGGGTTTTACTACTGTGAATAGACACCATGACCAAGGCAACTCTTATAAGGACATTTAATTGGGGCTGGCTCACAGGTTCAGAGGTTCAATCCTTTATCATCAAGGCAGGAGCACAGCAGTTCTGTCTTCATCTGAAGGCTGCTAGCAGAAGACTGGCTTCCAGGCAGCTAGGATGAGGGTCTTATAGCCCATACCCACAATGACACACCAACTGCAACAGGGCCACACCTTCTAATAGTGCCACTCCCAGGGCCAAGCATATACAAACCATCACATTCCACTCCCTGGCCCCCATAGGCTTGTCCAAACATATGAGTCTATGGGGGCCATACCTAAACATAGCATAATGCAAAATACATTTAGTCCAACTTCAAAAGTCCCCATAGTGTACAGCAGTCTCAACAATGTTAAAAGTCCAAAGTTCAAAGTCTCTTTTGAGATTCATCCATTCACCCAATTATAATTTCCAAATCAAGACAGGAAATGAGCTAGGCAAACTCCAAACTCTGCATCTCCATATCTGATGTCAAAGTGGTCTTCAGATCTCCAACTCCTTTTTCATCTTTGTTGACTGCAACAAACTTCTTTTTCTTGGACTGGTTCTACTCCCTGTTAGCAGCTTTCCTCAGCAGATAGCCCATGGGTCTGGCATCTCAAACATCTTGGGGTCTCAAAGGCAACTTCAATGTTTTTTTCCCCCCTAATACCTGGGATCCACACATGATCTTCTGGACTCCTCTAAAGGGCTGGCGTCACTTTATCAGCTCTGCCCTCTGTAGCACTCTAAGCTTAGGTTGATCCACTCCACTGCTGTTCTTGATGGTCATCCCGTGGTACTGTCATCTCTAATACACTGGGGGGTTCCACTGCAACTAGGCTTCACCAATAGACTCTCATAGGCTCTCTTCATGGTGCTAAGCCCCAACTCCTTTGCATAACCCCTTCAGTCCTGGGTTGTCAACTACAACTGAGACTGCATCTTCACCAATGGCCTTCCATGGACTCTCAGTGACAAGACTCAGCTGTTCTTCATCACCCCTTCATGCCTTCAAAACCAGTACCATCTGGATGACTCTTACACATTACCAAGTCCAGCTGCAGCACAAGGTACAACCTTGGCTATCTCTGGAACACAGCTTCTTTGTGCCCTCAGAAAACACTTAACAGAAGATTTCACATCAGTGATGCTGGTCTCTTCTTAGTCACCACTAATTTCTTACCTCCAGCATCAATTGTCCAAGTAGTCCCTTCTATTCTGGACTCTAAAGCCAGAGCCACGTGGCCAGAGCTGCTGAGTTCTGCTGTTTGCTGGGGCTGGAACATGGCCCTCTTGGTATATTACTTTCTTACCAGCTTTTGTAGAATCCAAAATAAATTCAAGACCACCTAGCCCCTTCCCCTCTGAAGGGACTTTCAGAAATATAGCGGTCAAAATGACTAATTCTGCAGCTGCCAAAACAAAATGAGCTGTTCTCAGAAAAATAACATAACAAGATAGCAGTTCTCAGAGAAATTCCCCTACCCTGCCGCACACTGAATTCTGACCAAAACCACAAACTGCCCTGACCTTGTCAATAGCTGTGACATTAATAGTTGACCCACAAGTTCAAAATGTACTACTGCTTTGCTGACCAAATCATAATAACCCATCATGGGGGCAGGCAAAGTGAGGGACTAGGCCAAAGGGTTACTTAGTCACTATACAAACCAACCAATGTCTGAAAAGGTTACTTGCTACACCAATGAGAATAAGCCAGCTACCCTGTTTCCTAAATCTACCCCTTACAAGGTATAAAAAGTGTGTTCTTTGTTCTGGGTCTCTCCTCTGGCCCGCATGCTAAGAGGAGGGTCCCCAACATGTTGGATCAATAAAAATCCTCTTGCAATTTGCAGCAATGGCAGTCTCTGTGGTCTTTGTGAGTGAGGGTCTTTTGACAAACTCCAACACTTTCTGCTTTCCAACTTCTTCATGCATAAGCTTGGCTGTCCTGGAACTTGCTCTGCAGACTGACTTTGAACTTAGAGATATGCATGTCTGTCTCCCCTAAACACTGAGATTAAAGGTGTGGTTCACCAAGTCTGGATTTAAGTTTTTCTTCACCTAGGATTTGCTTTGTTCTAGGCTGGACTTGAACTCTTGCTCTGCTTGTCTTTGTCTCCTTGGATTAAAGGTATGTACCACCATGCCTAGTTCTAAATTTAGGTGGGTAGGATCTTGCCCCAAAGTCCTACTCCCTTAATCTGCTATTTCCTAGAACATAGGATTTGGTGCCATTTCACTTCCTGATACCCCTTTAATACTCGAAACACATATTTTATATTTTTTCTTTCTAAGCTTGCTACACTTGTTTAAAATGCTCTTCATGAGACTTAATCATAGAACAAAGTCCATGATGGGCATTTCTGAGACTTCCTTTGTCAGTGCAATTTATCTGAGTCTCTTTACCTTAACCTCAGGGAGACTCTTCAGATAAGGGAAAAATGTAACCACATTCTTCACCAAAATATCACAAAAACAGTTTCTAGGCCACATACTGGAATTCTCCACTGAAACCTCTTTCTGCACAGTTCAAATCACACTCGGCGGCTAAATCTTCCATATTCTTACTAGGATAGCCCATTAAGCCCCACTTAAAGCATTCCACTGCTTTCCAAATCCAAATCCACATTCTTCCAAATAAAAGATTGGTCAGGCCTATCACAGCAATATCCCAGACCCTGCTATCAACTTCTGTCTAAGGGTTTTACTGCTGTGAACAGACACCATGACCAAGGCATGATGCGGTATATGCCCTGGCAATGACAACACAACTCAGTTAATATGAATACATGCTGTGCACCTAGATTGGGCAGATCTACCACTACACTACCATCTTTCCCATTTTATAAGACCCCTTAGAACTTGCAGTTTCTCCAGGCCATGTACTTCTGCTCAGCTTGTCTTCTTCTTCCTCCTCCTCCTCTGTGTCCTCTCCCTCTCCCATTCACCTTCTGCTCTATCTTCCCTTTATCTGCCCAATCATCAGCTCTCCTTTATTTTACAAATTAAGGTGTGAAGCAGGTTTACAGGAAATCACCTGAGTGCTACTCATTCCTCCATTGCAACCACTCACCAGAGAACAGGATTAACATCAAATGTAATTAGTCCCTGGGCTATCCATGACAAAAGCAGCTCATCTAAGGACAGCTTTTACTTGGGGCTGGCTTACAGGTTCAGAGCTCAGTCCATTATCAAGGCAGGAACATGGCAGCATCCAGGCAGGCATGGTGTCAGCAGAGCTGAGAGTCGCCCCCCCCCCCCAGACAGGGTTCCTCTGTATAGCCCTGGCTGACCTGGAACTCACTTTGTAGACCAGGCTGGCCTCGAACTCAGAAATCTGCCTGCCTCTGCCTCCCGAGTGCTAGGATTAAAGGCGTGTGCCACTACGCCCGGCTGAGAGTTCTACACAGCTTCATCTGAAGGCTTCTAGGAGAATACTGGCTTCTAGGCAGCTAGGATGAGGGTCTTGAAGCCCATGCCCACAGTGACACACCTACTCCAACCAGGCCACAGCTTCTAATAGTGCCACCCCTGGCTAAGCATATTTAAACCAGCACATGTATATATGTATATGGACAAAGAGCAAAGAATCTGCACTTGACATACACCAAGTTAGTCTTTCTCTACTGGCTAGTCACTATAATTATGAAATTATAAAGATTATTGACAACCTTTGAATTCATAACAATCTATTTAAGAGTCCTGATTTTTATTTTTGATAGATCTGTTGTGTCAGTTTGTATTTTGTATAACTCTCATTGAACACATACATACAACAGACCTCATGCTTGAAAGCACACACACACACACACACACACACACACACACACACACACACAATCACATACTGGATTTCTTTCATACATTACTATCAACCTTTTTGTCATGCAGGAGATATTACAGTCTTCCTTTGTTTGAATGAGCTATTCTAGTTTGGAATTGCATCATGGAGACATAAAATAACTGTACTGGATAGGTTTGTGTCAACTTGACATAGCTGGAGTTATCACAGAGAAAGGAGCTTTAGTTGGGGAAATGCCTCCATGAGATCTAGCTGTGAGGCATTTTCTCAATTAGTGATCAAGGGCCCCTTGTGGGTGGGACCATCTCTGGGCTGGTGGTCTTGGGTTCTAAAAGAGAGCAGGCTGAGCAAGCCAGGGGAAGCAAGCCAGTAAAGAACATCCCTCTGTGGCTTCTGCATCAGCTCCTGCTCTCTGACCTGCTTGAGTTCCAGTCCTGACTTCCTTTGGTGATGAACAGCTGTATGGAAGTGTAAGCCGAATAAACCCTTTCCTCCCCAACTTGCTTCCTGGTCATGATGTTTGTGCAGGAATAGAAACCCTGACTAAGACAATAACCAATCCCTTAAAAACAGTATTTCTAGCCACAGCTGTTGAGTTATAAGAATGAACATGTGTGCAGGGTGTGGTGGTGCATGCCTTTAATCCCAGCATTTGGGAGGCATAGACAGGCGGATTTCTGAGTTCGAGGCCAGCCAAGTCTACAAAGTGAGTTCCAGGTCAGCCAGGGCTATACAGAGAAACCCTGTCTCAAAAAAACCAAAAACCAAAAACCCCAAAAAAAAAAAAAAAAAAAAAAGAATGAACATGGGCTGGAGAGATGGCTCAGTGGTTAAGAGCACTAACTGCTCTTCCAGAGGTCCTGAGTTCAATTCCCAGCAACCACATGCTGGCTCACAACCATCTGTAATGGGATCTGATGCCCTCTTCTGATGTGTCTTAAGACAGCAACAATGTACTCACACATGTGTAAATTAATTAATTAATTAAAATAATGAATGAATGCTGCTGTGGCTCTGGGAATGTACTTCAGTTGGTGGGGTGCTTCCATGTTTGCACACCTGTACTCCCAGCACTGGGAAGGGTAGAGGCAGGAAGATCAGAGTTCAAAGTCATCTCAGCTATAGCCTGGATACCCAAGACCCTAACCCTAACCCTCTGAATAAATAGTTAAAGGTTGAGATGGTTGGATAAAGAGTTTAGGTTGGTAGGTAAGTAGACAGACAGACAGACAGACTCTAGTAAAATCAAGGATATTTCAGCAAGCTACTTAGAAACAGCATTTATATGTTAAATGGGCCAGCAGTAATGCTCATTTATCCTTCATAATAAATATATTTATATATTCTACATATACAATATACTTATATATTTATATACATATATGTGTATATACATATATACATCATATATGTTATATAGGAATTTTACATCGACTGGCCTTTTTAATCTGCCCCACCTCTGAGCTACTGAAATACATTCTAAGTAA
>CACVCL010034563.1:0-32682 GCA_902729485.2 Mus minutoides
ACCAGAGACCAGAGAGACACTGGCAATGGTATCACCTCAGATGACCGGTATGTTCAGTTATTCTTCGCTATGCTTGTTTTTCCTTCTGTGAAATAGTTTTGTAGATGGCCTAGGTAGACCAGTTGGATGTGCTTTTTAGCCTGGCTTCACCATGCTGTACAATAATGCTCAGTGATAATTTGTCCTTCATCCTTCTTTCCTGTCCCACCGAGTTGACTGGATATCATTTTTAGAACTGATCAAGAACACCACTAAATAACAGGGTTTTTTTTTTATTTATAGACAGCTGAGAGCTAGAGAAAAGAATGGTGTGATTATTATTTTTTAAATGTTTTTGTGTTTGAAATAAGTGGAAAAAGAAGGAGAAGAGGCAGAGATATGATTGCGTCTGTATCTTTAAAAAGTTTTATTTATCTTACCACAGTAAATAAATATCCTTACGCTTTCTTATGTTTCTCAGCAAAAATAATAATGAACACCAAGTTAGATGTACTATTTAGAGCGACTAGGGCTAAACATGCTATGTGCATGTATCCAGGAGAACTGGAAAGAATGATGTTCACTCTAGAAACACAGCTCATTTGTGCACACCGGCTCTGCAGGGTTACTAATAACAGAAGTGCATGTGGTTGAAGTGTAGTATCAAGGAAGGTAAGCCCCCTGAATCAATTCACTGTTTAAAAAGCCTGAAAGACATATTGTCCCGAGGGGAAGAAGTGCAAGTACTCTTACTTAACACAGCTCTAAAAACAGCTGTTGTTTCCAGAATTTGTCGGATGCACAGGGCTTTGTACTGGTGTGCTGCCAGGGACCAGCCTGATTTGAACTATTTGCCAATTTCTGTGGTGGAACTATCCCCATCACAGCCAATTTTATGTTACTCATTACCGGTTTGATATCATCAAACCTGGAGCTGGGAGGGTTGTGGGAAATTATCATCTGTAGGCTATGCAGTATGCTTAGCAGCAAGGGAAGGGGAGGTTGATACCCAGCGGGGAGGGAGTGAAAGAAGGAGGGGTGGGAGAAGAGGAGGGAGGGGACTGGTACAGAAATGTAAAGTAAATAAATAAATAAACAATGAAAAGTAAAAAAGAAAACTCACAAAATCCTATCCTGAATTAAAGGCATTATTTATTTATTTATTTAATTTTTTTGGTTTTTTGAGACAGGGTTTCTCTGTGTAGCCCTGGCTGTCCCGCAACTCACTTTGTAGACCAGGCTGGCCTTGAACTCAGAAATCCACCTGCCACTGCCTCCCGAGTGCTGGGATTAAAGGCGTGCGCCACCATGCCCAGCTAAAGGCATTTTAATTTAGTATAAAGATATTTGTTTTATTTCAAGGTTCTAGTGTATAATAAGTAATAAATGTACATCATCTTGATATCTGAGAAAAACAAAAAACAAAAACCAAACCAAACAAACAAAAAAACCCCAAATCAAGAAACCTGAAGTAGGCTTAACAAAGACAATAAGAAAGGTAGGAGTGGGTGTGGCCATAGGACTGCACTTCCAGGACCCCAGAGGTTGAAGGGCATCCCTAGCTACTTTGTGAGTTTGAGACTAGCCTGTGTAGGAAACAAGGAAATGAACTTGAGGTAAGTGGAAGGCTCTTGTGGAGAGCTGTTGTGTGAAGGCGTCTCGTTTTTGTCTAAAACTGTGAAAATGAAGGTAAGTGTGGCAAAATTCTTAACTAAATAGAAGTGGTTTAAATCCTGGTATTAAACCTCAGAAGGATAGCTGCCAAATTAAGTGGAATGCAGAGACATCAGAATCACCTTTAATCCCAGTACTGATAAGACCAGGGAGGTGGATCTCTGAGTTCCAGGCCTTCCTAGGGTACAGAGTGAGTTCCAGGACAGCCAGTGCTAAATGGTCTGACCCTTTCTGGGGGTGGGGGATGATCACTCTCTGAGAGTCCGGACAGTAGAGGGTTTGCACAGTGAAGGGCAAGGCAGAGTCCTTGGGTGGAGGGCAGAGCTGGAGGCTGCTTCTTAGTTCTTCTGTGGGCGCTTATCTATTTCTGCTTTTCCTGTGATTTGTTTGTGCTGTGATTTTTTTTTTTTAAGTTTTCAGGACTTTTTGTGGTAACAAGTCATTATTAATGTGAATAGCAGTATGAAATTCATTATTTGTAGAATTGATTAGTCTTAGAGAGTATTTATTGATGCCAAGATATGAGATTAAGATAGCACTCCTGCGCTTCCCTCTTCTCCAATCTCTCGGTCATGTTCCTCATTTTTCATATTGGCAAGAAGGGTAATGCTTTTATTATGCTCAGAATACCATAGGCTCTAGGCTTTCGATTCACATTTAAATATATTATGTCGCAAACATCAGAGCAAAGGAACATGCAAACAAGGAACGCAAGAAAATACAGCCACAGAGTGCAGAGCCGCATGGCTGCTGGGAACTACAACAGAGGGGTAAATCACTAGATGGGAACCCTAGAGCCAGCCCTCTAAACAGGGAGAAGGGCAGATGCCACCCAGACTGGCAGCAGGCCAGAGGGAAGAAATTCTTGTTACCTTCTGTAGCCCGAACATTCTAAATTAACTCATGTTAATTTCACAAGGCGTTTTTAACCCAGTCCTGGCCTATATCCAGTTAATAGCAACCAGCTAGTCTTAACAATAAAGAGTGGGTGTGGGTGTGACCTCCTTTTTTGCAGCTGGGTGCCCTCAGTAAGCAGGCTGAGCACATATCTCAGTATGCTAGAGCACTGCAGGGCATGCCTTACATACATCTCAAGCTTTTGGCTTTGTGGGTTTTTTTTTCTTGATTTTCATGTGCCCTCATAGGAAAGTGATTCTAGATTCAAAACACTAAGACTTTTGGGAAATTAGGCCATTGCTCGACATCCTATAGCTTCCCTAATCATTTCTTTGTAATTTTATATTTAAATTATATATATGAATATATATAATTTTATAAGCTTTATTATAAAAAGCCCTTGCAGATAAATGAAAACTTACACCAATATTAACTAGACCAAAAGTCCATGAAACTCAGAGAGCTTCTGTAAGTGTAGAAAAGGCATTCAGAGTAGAAGCTTTGATGCCTCACATTAAATTTTACACTTTTTTTCCAATTTTTATTAGATATTTTCTTCATTTACATTTCAAATGCTATCCCAAAAGTCCCCTATACCCTCCCCCATCCCCCCCGACCTGCTCCCCTACCCACCCACTCCCGTATCTTGGCCCTGGCGTTCCCCTGTACTGGGGCATATAAAGTTTGCAAGACCAAGGGGCCTCTCTTCCTAATGATGGCCAACTAGGCAATCTTTTGCTACATATGCAGCTAGAAACATGAGCTCTGGGGGTACTGGTTAGTTCATATTGTTTTTCCACCTATAGGGTTGGAGACCCCTTCAGCTCCTTGGGTACTTTCTCTAGCTCCTCCATTGGGAACCCTGTGTTCCTATTGAATAAATTTTATGCATTTATTTATCTTAAAAAATACATGGCATAAAGAAACAATTAGCTTTTGGTCCTCGTTACTAAGCCCGTATGTCCTCTTCCTTAACAGTCAGCATTGCTCTTTCCTTCCTTATTTTAAAAGCAAATATTATTTTCAACATCTAATAGTATTTCTAATAGAATATTTTATTTATGATGCTGTTTATTCACTAGAAGCTATATTTGGGGATTAAAGATGTAATGTTTGTTTCGAAAAAACAAAAAGACAGGCTTTAAAGTTAATTTTAAAATAAAATGTATTATTTAAAAGGTTGAAAATAAAAAAACAGCTCATACCATAATTAACAAGACCTAGAGGTCTACCCACATCACTGAACTTCTGTATCATTTGGATAGCCATCCTACAAGTGTGGCGCTTCACACGGGATTCCTTGTTTTTGCTAGTGGATTAGTGTGTAAAAGTACATTTCCATAGTTAAGCTTATGTGTTCCTATCAGAAAATTAGAAGAGTAAAAGTGGATTAGGAAGTTCTCGATTTTACTTTTTCTTTCTTTCTTTCTTTCTTTTCTTTCTTTTCTTTCTTTCTTTCTTTCTTTCTTTCTTTCTTTCTTTCTTTCTTTCTTTCTTTCTTTCTTTCTTTCTTTCTTTCTTTCTTTCTTTCTTTCTTTCTTTCTTTCTTTTCCCCCGAGACAGGGTTTCTCTGTGTAGTCCTGGCTGTCCTGGAACTCATTCTGTAGACCAGGCTGGTCTCAAACTCAGAAATTTGCCTGCCTCTGCCTCCCAAGTGCTGGGATTAAAGGCGTGCACCACCACCATCTTTAATAAATAAATTTTAGTTATTTTTTAATATTTATTTATTTAATTTGATGCGTGAATGTTTTGCCTGCGTTTATGTATGTTTGCCCTCTGTTTGCCTAGTACTCCAGCAGAAGAGGACCCAGGATCCCCTGGGGCTGGAGTTAGAGGTGACTGTGATCTGCCATGTGGGCATTAGAAACAAACTGAGCCCGGGTCCTCTATAAATGCAACATGATCTCTTAACTGCTGAGCCATTTCTCCAGCCCCTGTATTTTATTTTTTTTTTAATCGAAAAAAAAGGGATGGTGTCGGGGCTTGAACCCGGGAACTTGTGTTTGCTAAGCATATGTACTACTGTGGAACTTCACTTCTGTTTTTAAGGAAGGAGATTGGGGAGAACCTCCTGGGTGGAGCCCTGTATTCCGCAGTGGGTGACTACATTGTTACCCATGTTCTGGAAGGTCTACCCACATTCCTGTCTTCTTTCAATTAGAACAGTAGCTGTGTAGGGATTGCTGGGGTTGTGTGAGGACTCCAGGACTCTGGGGCTTGGGACGTATGACGTGCTTGCAGTGGGAATCAGGTTTGACAGTTGGCTTCTCGGATGTGCAGCAGTATGGTTGAAATGTGC
The DNA here is from genome assembly GCA_902729485.2 of Mus minutoides. Taxonomy (NCBI): domain Eukaryota; kingdom Metazoa; phylum Chordata; class Mammalia; order Rodentia; family Muridae; genus Mus; species Mus minutoides. The sequence continues at coordinate 4,850 of CACVCL010034563.1, forward strand.
ACATATGGATGCTAGTTGTATTATATTGTGTTCGGATGGTGGTTTTAAAGATTGCTTCTGACTTGGTTTCAGCATATGTGGTGCCAATTCCAGAGGGTACATTAGCTCAGTGTCAGTCTCTGACATTTAGCCTTCAGTGTTTAAGGAAAACAGATTATCATAACTCAGCCTCATGCCCACTGTGGCAGCTGCAGTGTCAAAGGAGATATACTAATTCTTGTGAATGGAAACCATGCAATCTTTCAGATTTGCCATAAAGTAGTTAGTGGCCATGGTGGTTACTAACTGGTATCGATTGGACAGGACCTAGAATCATCTAGGAAATACAAACCTCTGGCTATGCTGTGAGGGATTGTCTTGGTTAGGTTGAGTGTGATGGAAGATCGAGCTACGCTTAGGTGGGTGGCATCATGCCCTAAGCTTGGGTCTTGAAGGCAGAAAGAGGAGGAAGCTAACTGACTATCACCGTTCATTGCTCTGTTCTCCCTGATGGTGGACTCAGTGTGATCAGCTACCTCAGACTTCCGGCACCTTGACGTTTCTCTGTGAGCAAAAATATCGACTTAAGCCCCCTTTGTCAGGTAATCTGACAGATTACTAAGATAATAGTCTTCGAACATCTGTACAGCATGCTTTCGTTTCACATGCCAGCATTTGGGGGGAAAATGTAAAAATACTTAGGCTCTGAAGTATGTAGAAATTGACCATACTGTTTTATCAGAGATATTATCGCAAGTTGGGACACATGAGGGACCCAGTTCCTTGACTTTTTAAAGATCTTATCTCAGTGTTAGAATGGTGAACTAAAAGTTAGCAAATGGAGCCGGGCTTGGTGGCGCACGCCTTTAATCCCAGCACTTGGGAGGCAGAGGCAGGCAGATTTCTGAGTTCGAGGCCAGCCTGGTCTACAAAGTGAGTTACAGGACAGCTGGGGCTGTACAGAGAAACCCTATCTCAAACAAACAAACAAACAAACAAACAAACAGACAAACAAAGTTAGCAAATGGAATGTAGAGTTATAGGCATTTCCCAAATTGGTATTGTAAATAGAGTTCTTCTTGGATATTCTCAAATGAAGAAGTCCGTGATTAAATAAGTCTGGGCAACAAAGCCTGAGACATCCCATCTAATCGATCATTGGCAATATGCAGTTATCACACACTAGAAATCTCGCAATGTAGAAACCCATTTATATTCATACAGGCTGGTTGTTGTAAAATTTGACCTGAAATATTATTATGCATTCTGTATTTTTTGGTACAGTATGGATATGCTGACATGTTTATTGTAAAGTTAGCATTTACAGATGGGCACATCTGGGGACTTGTATAAGTATATGCATTAGCATGTTTATTTGACATAGAGTTGTATTCCTAATGAGATTTACTGATAGGCCAAAATCTTCCACAGTTTACAGTGCACGACGGAAAGTTAATTCTAGAGCTTCTTTTAGACAGGAGTTTACATTGACTTCTCTTTATACCTGCACCCCCAGACACTTAGTACTCACACGTTCCATGTCCTTTTTGACATCCTCAAGGTACTATAGAGGAGGAACATGGGCAGAAGATTGGCAGGCAGATCAGAGACAGAGAGATTCTGAACAGGCTTTCCCATTTCCTTCACTGCAGACTATTTTTTTTTTTAGGGGCTACATCTTAAGGTTTTATTCTTTTGTTTGTTTGCTCTTTTAAAGGAATGCAGGTGCAGTTTCTACCTTTCCTCTTGGAATGGACACTAGTTTCTATCTAAGAAGCACTTCTGGTCCTGTTCCTGGCTGCTCTCTCAATCCCAGGCAGCGTTCCTCCAGTCTGTAAAAAGCATTTGCTCTATTTGCTGTTCTGCTTAGAATAGTTGAAAGAGTCCCTCTCAGCCGCTGTCTGTCTGTTTTGTTCTGGCCAAGGGCAGTGTTTGCCCTGCCTTTCAGTCTGACTGAGGGGTGGGACTTTTTTTTGTTCCCTGTTGCCCTTGCTGCCTGTGTGGGCTTGCTCATCCAAAACTCCTGCTCGTTCCTCCTGTTCTGGAAGGAGAGCGCCTGTCTAGAACTGACTGCCCTGGGTACAGCACCTGCCTCGGACATGCTCACAGAAGCACATTTATGACTGGGTAAATCTTACTCCTCTTTAGGTAAGAAAGGGTACTGAAAAGTGGTTTTGTGGGTATGGGGAGGTCAGATGCAAGCAGCTCTGATAAGTTATTCTGTGCTCTTCTCAGGAGCAGGTGCAAGTAGATGCAGTTTCTTAAAATTGCGTGAACCACCCGAACTTCAGAGAGTATGGGATTATGAATTATTTTTCTTTCTTTTCTAATAATATAACACATTTTAAACAAAGTCTATTAGACATTATCATTTTGTACTGATTCTGACAATAATCTGATACAGATTTATTTTATTATTTCTTATTGTAAAATTTTCTCAGCTTTAACACTAACTCCTGTAGCTTTTCCATAAGGCACATATGGATACCCTTTGATTGACTGATGGGACTCTTCTGTTTATTATTGTACACTGTGTATGCAGCCGTGGAGGCATATGGGAAATAGCTGTACTTTTTTGCCGAATTTTGTTATGAATATAAAACCACTCTGAGAAATAATATCTATTTTTAACAATTGAGAACTCTCTTCATAATGTTTCCCTTGAATATGTCAGTGTAATACAAGAAAGCCCAGGTGACGTGAAGTAATCTCATCATACAGGAATGACCACAAAAAGCAGATTTATTTTTGTCCTTGTTCATAATTAATGAAGGCGTGATGCAGAAAATTATTGATTTTATTTCAGTTATCCACATTTTTGGTTCAATTATATTAAGAGTCATGTTTTTTTAAAAAGTTTTTTTTCTTGAGTGAGAATGAAAATATACTTTGTAGCAACTTGAAAATATATTTATTCATCGTCTTGGAGACTTGATTATTTTATAAAATGTTTTTAGTGGAATTCCTACCTATTCATGAATGTAGGAGTGATGTTGAGGTATGAAAGTTAAAGATCATATAGAATAATTAGCCCCAGATGGTGTTAGAAAAGTACTTCAGGGTTTTCATCCTTTGTGTCTTTAGTTAGGAATATCTTACAATCCTGGAAAGAATGTAAGTTATAAAGGGTAAATGCTTTAGTTTTGTCTGAACCATGAATAACCTTAGGTGCTTGAGCAAAAAAGAAGATCTTATTGTATGTTTCTCAGAAACAACATGTGATCTAACAAACTTGTTTTTGTTTTTGTTTTTTTGGTTTTTTACCGACTTATGAGTGGATAGAGCGTAACATCGTGAGAGAGTTTTTAAGCTTTCAGGAAGAACTTTTATAACTGCGTATTAAAGTTGGATAGGGCCACTGGCCTTAGAACTCCAGGGACAGTTTCCTGTTGGAGAGATATTGTGTACAATTATACAGTAAAGAGCAGTTATATGCAAGGGACCAGCGTTCTGCAGATAACAGAGTGTTGCTAGGCTCACCACAGTGTATGCGATTTAGATTTTCAAGATGAGGTCAGGGAGGGTTCATTTTAACAGCCTTCTCCAGGGGCTCGGAAGCCAGGACAGATGCAGCAGTTGCCAGGGAAGACCGTGCAGGAGATAGGTGGGCAAGGCTTAATGATAATTACCTGCTTTACCAACACTTTCCGAAGATAAAGCTGCCGTGGTGAGGACTGTTACAGAGGCTGTCTGCAGATCTGGAGTTAGTTCACTCGACTGCATCTCACAGTCATCACAGGTGGGAGTGAGGCATAGGGGAGGCTGATGCCAGCTCAGAGACCCCACTGCCCATGAAATAAAATAATTGCAGAGTGTTCCTCTTAATTTCATGGACTCTACCTACTCCGCACCGGGACACTCTAGAGGCTGTGCACTGGTGAGTGTGACTCTGAAATGGAGGAGAGGTAATGACTGCTGTCATCGCTGGCCCCTTGTGAGCAGTGTCGCCCAGGGGGCTGTGACTCATAGCAGCCTTTCTCAGCACTTGCCAGTTTGGGTGATCTCACTCAAGGCTCAGATCAACTCTGCCTTTGGCTGTCGCCATGGACACCACCAGGTGCTCACCCACTACCTCTGTGTCACCCTTATGCTGTGTCCCACTCACCAGGAGCCCTTTAATGCGCTGTTTGATTTGTGTTCAACACCTGACTCTTTAGCATCATCTCTGGACACCCTGCCTGGCTTGTAGGCTTCCCACTTCGGCTCTCAGAATTGAAATGTAGAGACTTTACCTGTGGCAAGCTGCTGTTTCCCCTCCGACACAACATACCACTTGTAATTGGTAAATTTGAGGCAGTTGATTTTTGTTAAAATCATAACAAAGCAAACCATAAAAATCTCTGCAAGCTGAGACTTGCAATGTTTGTTTGTGCTTTGAGCTTTCAACCTTAAATGCGCTCCCTAGATAGCAGTGAACTCTTGAAGGAAAAGGAGTGCCAGTTGGGGGTTGGGTGACCTTCAGGCTCCTCAGTAATTCCGTCTCATATTTCTCCCCTCAGCACTGTTTATGAAAGTTTCAGAGTGCTGTGATTTGGAAGCCAGTGACTCTATTGATTCTTAGATCATGCAAACTAATTGTTGAGTTAATATAAATACAGATGGGGAGGGCTGGTGGTAATCGTGGTCTCTTGAGCCATCCTTACTGCTGCTAGTTGGTGTGTCTGGAGAGAGAGGAAAAAGCACCCAGGTCCCCCGCCTTTGTTCTCTGAAGTTTCTGGTAGGTTCAATCACTTCTTGGCAGAGTCTACAATCTAAGTTAGCTCTCAGACAGACACTTCCTACAAGTAGAAAGCTCTTATCCAGTGGCATGTTACATTTGTGTGCAGAAATGTCTGCCAAGTGAAAGAAAGTTCACAGATCCATTTAGACACTGAGAGCTGTGTAAATCCTGGGTTATCCAGAAAATAACTCATTAGAAATGCCAGCTGTCCATAGTTTTGTTAGCTACAGTGTAGTCGAAAGGTGGTAGCTAAAGGGAAGGCTATGTTGGTACCATAAAGTTACTCAGGGACTTCAACATGTTCAAACTCCATTCTGTAGAAGGATCTCAAGGCCTGAGGGGTGTGTGTGTGTGTGTGTGTGTGTGTGTGTGTGTGTGTGTGTGTTGGCGGGGAGGGGTGTTGGCATTGCTTCTTTTTGTGAATATCTTTAGGACCCTGGAGGAAGATGAGCCTCACCTTTGATAAAGCCATACAGCTTTGCTGACAGCCACTTACCATTTTCTGCTTTATTGGAGAATGCAGAGGCAAGAACAGTGGCTTGATTCAGCTCCTTTCAATGAGAAAAATCCACTGCATACTGAGCCCCAGTTCCCAGATTTTTCCTCAGGGTACTATGTAGGCGTTTATGGTGATTTTCAAAGGTGCTTTATCTCCTAAAAAGTTTATTATTTTACTTAAGAATGCAAAGAAATATCCTGCCGGTTTCTAAAAGTATTTCCTTATGTATCTAAACTGACCCCATATTCAACCTTGACTCATTAAACTTTTTTCTTTAGACCCAGAGACTACTTTTTGTTTTTAAGAGCGTTGTATTGTTAGCTACCTATATGGCAGAAAAATCCGTATGTGTCTGTCTACCGAGTCCTTAATTTAGTGTTACTTTTCCCTGAGAGCAGTTTTCATCAGTACTTGCTGAAGCTAGTTCTGACAAAAATAACTCAGAACGCACATTTTCTGACAAATCAATTTAGGTGATAAATCTGTGCTTTCCACTATGTTTACAGCAGTATCTGACACTTACCATTAATTAAATATTTAATGATGTCGCGAGAGGCTGCAGCTCCCTCCATCTGTATATTCATGTCTTATGTCACATCAAGTAGGGAAGTACGGGTAGTGGTCAGCACCTCCCTTCTTTTTTGAATTTTAAGCCCCAATCGAAAAGAAGGAAATACTAATTCATCTTCTCTTGAATCTTGTTATGTGTTTGAGTTGGGCTATAAATCCGATGGAACAAAGACCCACAATTTATGTAAGGTATATCTTCAGAGAATTCAAGATTCAGCTCCTAAGCTGATTCTCTGTTTCAAGTTAAGCATCTCCTTCTCTCTTCATGTGTATATCCAGCCTGTCTGAAGATTTTCCCAGGGTCTTTACCATCTTGAAGCTTTCGTAATTGCTATAACTCAAAATCCCTTTGCCCTCTTTAGGATATCCCATGATAGCATGTATGTCTTTAGCCCTCTTTAGGATATCTTCTGATAGATAGAATATGTGTATTTTGCTCCCTCTAGGGTATTTTGTGTTAGTGTAAATGCCTTTTGGCATCCATCTTCAGTGCAGGGAGTAACTGCTAGATATTCTCTAATTATTGTCTATATTAACTCTGAGTTTGATATTACACCAACTCTGTCCCTTCTCAATGATATTTGTAGATCCTGTAAGGACTTTGTCTTAACTTCTTTGTTGGTTTGTTCCTCACTTTTCCTTATGTAGTGTGTTGGAGAACCACCTTTTAGTACCAACTGTTGGCCATTTGTATCAATATGGAGAAAAGCCACTGGTCTGTGTAAATGAGATAAGCCCAATTTCTTCTACCATCTTGCCTTAAGGATAGAATTAACAGAAGGATTATATCAAAGTGCTTTTTTTCTCTTTATTTTTTTAAACTTATTTCCATGTGTCTGGCCATATTTCAGTAATAGCCTTAACATTTAGCACTTTAATAATCCCTTCCAGCTGCAGGAACACAGTGATTTTTCTAAAATAAATTCCAGAATGTTTTATAGAGCTGACTGGCTACATTGGTGATTTAGAAAGTAAGAAAAATCTGACACTTAGATTCAGCTTCCCCACAACTTGGGACAGGTGATGGAGGACATTTGCTTGTAGAACATCCAGCTCAGAAATACAAGCACGCTATCCACAGCTGAGCACTCGGCTCCAGCCAGGTTTTTTAGGAGAGGAAGATGGAGTCAGGGAAAGCCATCATACTGATTTATCTGTCCTCTGTTCCTTAGTTGGTATGAATCATACGAGGGGCTAACCCAATAAAGGAAACAGCTCACAGCGGTTAGTGTTTAGGGCATGCTTTCTTGGGTCTGCCCTGTGACTAGTTTCCAGTTTTATACAAACAGATGTAACTCATCGTCTAGTTAATTAGACAATCCAGCAAAGCACAGACAGATGTTCTCCCGGGATACAATGTGCTTTAGTTCAATCCAGCGTCTGTAAAACTCCCTGTATCAGTTTGCTGTTGATACTTCAAGATATTGCCCTAAACGGGATGGTTAGTGTTGTGAGCTTGATAGAGAAGCTCCTGAGAGGTTATCACGATTACCCCCAATTGTAAATTTCTGAGACAAGCCTCATATTAATTGTGGGTGAGAATATTCCCTCTGCAGGAGAGCGTAGACTGTATAGAATGGAGAAAACCAGCCCAGCACTAGAAACCATGCATCCATTAGTCCCTCTGCTTCCTGATTGCGGTTGTGACGTCACCATCTGTTAAATGCTTCTGCCACCTTGATGCCCCCACCACAATGGAGTAATGTTCCTTGAGCTGTGCCCTAAAATGGACTCCCCTTCCTTCAGTTGCTTTTGCCCAAGTGTTTCATGGAAGGATCTAGGAAAGAAACTACAGAAATACCTTACCAGTTGGGAGTTTGGGAATCTAAAATAGGCATGGGTGACTGTCTTTTCTGGGGATTCAAGCTCTTTGGCTGCTGCAGGAACTCAAGCCTTCATCACCCTGCCATCATTTCCATTGGTACACCCACTTTGAGCCACCGTCTTCCCTTTGATTTCTGGTCTTTATTCAGGACCCTTGTGATCCCACTGGGCCACCTTGAAAATGTAGGGTTACTTCCATATCTTAAAAGTCTTAATTTAAGCATGTATGAAAAGTGCCCTTTTGCTGTAAGACGACACAATGTTCTTAGGTTTTAGGAATCAGGCTATGCCTATTTTGAAAGCAGGTTGGGACAGAGAACTGTTTGTTATTCTCTGGTTATTAGAGAGGACTGAGAAAATGAGCTGACCACTAGAAACTGTGCATCCACTTGTCCCCCTGCTTCCTGATTGCGGATGTGACAGTGACCAGTTGCTTCAAACCCCTGCCGCCTTGAGGTCCCCACCACAATGGATTAGCTGTTCCTTGAACTGTGCGCCTCCATACTCTCTAATTATCATCTGTGGAGAGACATCCAACCCACTGGAGTTGGGTTTTCTTTTTTTTTTTTTTTTTTTTTGGTTTTTCAAGACAGGGTTTCTCTGTATAGCCCTGGCTGTCCTGGCACTCACTTTGTAGACCAGGCTGGCCTCGAAATCAGAAATCCGCCTGCCTCTGCCTCCCGAGTGCTGGGATTAAAGGCGTGCGCCACCACACCCAGCTGAGTTGGGTTTTTATCCAGGAGATAAGAGGAGAATTATATTAAATGTGATTCTCTTCCTCACATTGCTCTATCTTTTGTTAAATCTTCTGTTTTAAAAGTAAAAATAACGAATAGGTCCTTTTTAGCCTAACAGCCACCTCTCCTTCCTCCTCCTTTTCCTGGTTCCTGTTGCATTTTCTGCCATGTTTTCTGTTTCAGGCCCACTTGACTATGTGGTTTCTGGTATCTGTCTCTCTCTGAAGCAGTCTTACTGACATGCGTCTTATTTTCCTCTTATTCTCCATTGATCTCTCCCATCACCTCCTTTCCTCAGAGGACTTTCTGCTTCTCTTCTGAACTGTGAATGTCTTTCTTGGTTTTCAGGCATTTAGTGATGTTTTGTCTTTTACTTTCTATTTGCCTTGGCATTCTCTTGCCTTGGGCTCTGTCCTTTGACAATGGAAAACGACCTTCAGCTTGAACTATTGACTCTCTCTTTTATCAACAGAGCATATTTAATTCGCTTTTGCTGTTAAAGAGCAACATAAATAATGTCAGAAATATAGAGATTGAATAATATAAGAACTGAGGTAAACTCATTAATACAGGAGGTACCTGAAGAAGTAACATCCTACTTTCTGAGAAACATTCAACTTTCTCCTAACATCTTTACTGTTGTTGTAACTGGGTACTTAGTTGATAGAATAAATTAGACTTTTTTTTTCTTTTTTTTTTTGGTTTTTGGTTTTTCGAGACAGGGTTTCTCTGTATAGTCTTGGCTGTCCTGGAACTCACTCTGTAGACCAGGCTGGCCTCGAAATCAGAAATCTACCTGCCTCTGCCTCCAGAGTGCTGGGATTAAAGGCGTGTGCCACTATGCCGGGCTTAGACTTTTTACTTATTTTATGGGTATGTCTCTTCTACATCTGGGACATTGGTCCAGGAGAGCAAGATGTCCTGTTGATTTCCAGTGTATAGTTCCCAAATCAGCAGTAAGAGGAGGAAGCATTCTGGGAGGTTGGTAGAAAGACATCTTCTCTGGCTGGGCAGAGGCACTGGGGAGAGGGATCCTAAAAGCTCTGCTTTCAAAGGCTCTTCATGAGATGAAGCAGAGTTAGGCTTCAGAAGTCCTGGGGGTACAGTGGCACAGGAGCGGGGGTTGGGGTGGGAAGTAGATGGGAGTGGGGATGAGGGGTGTGACTGTGTGTGTGTGTTTGTGTGTGGGGGTGAAGGGTAGGTGGACACGGACATCCACCTCATCCAGGTCTTATTCTCTTGGTCATTGGATGCACTAACTCTCTCTCACAGCCTCCTGTCACTTCCAGTAAACTGTGCCTTCCAAATACTTTCAGCCTCAACAGATGATGCTCTCAAAGCTTCTTAATTTCAGTAACCTGCCCAAAGTCTTACTATTTTGCGGAGAAATAGTAATGTGACTTTCATCTGTGTAAAGTAGCCCTGCTTAGCTGAATAGTTTTCTCACAGAGCTTTGAAAGCTCAGTTTAAGACCAAAGTAAATACAGATATCATTCTGAATAACCTACATCTCAAACCATCTCAAGTAGGCAATGTCACATTCATTAGATTTCAGCAGTGTCAGTGAGTGTTGATGGGTCAACACACTGAAACTTATATATCATATTCTGCATGAGAGATTATCTTTCTTTCCCCTGTCTGATCATTCAAACTGAATTTCATAAATACCATGTAAGCCTGCATTCATATCATATCAGATCGTTCTTAACATTGTCTCCAAATCTCGTGAAAAATTTCACTGGACCGCCTGAAAGTATTAGCACGATGGATGATAATTTACATGTGGTAATATGCATCTGTTTTCAGTGTACTTTTTCCATTTATAAATCTTAGTGGCTATGTTCACCAGTGGCACCGTTGCCACAGCAGTAAGATTAAACATTTCTTCTACCCCCAAGCCCTGGCTTGCGCTCACTTGTACAGTACTCCAAATCCATAGCTAGCCAACCATCAATTTGCTGATATTATTATAGATTTCATTTTGCTTTTGCTAAATAGAATTCTTTTTGTCTGGGTTTCTGCTTTAGACATTATTGTTTTTTTTTTTTTCTTTCTTCTTCTTCTTCTTTTTTTTTTTTTTGCAATTCCCATGCTCTTGGTAGTTTGTTTTTATTATTTTTTTAAATAAAATTACTGAGTAGTATTCACATGCATATACCAGTTGGTTTGCGTGTATAGACATTTCCAATCTTAGGGTGTTGAGGGCCAAGTCCTCATGAGCATCTCTGTACTTCTTTCTACATGACTCTGTTTTTATCTCTCTTGTTTAAATGTCTAAGATCGGAATGACTGGGCCTTGGGTTCAGATGCATGAAAACCTAGCAAGTTGGGCTTCAGAACAACTGGCTGGTTTTCACAACAGCTGGATGGCTTTTCACTCCCTCCTCTATTCTCTGAGTATTTCCACTGGGACACGTTTTACATATTACGAGTTTAGACAATATACAATAGATTTGTTTATGCTTTCAATGCATATATTTATGTTATATGCATATATAAGGATACACAGAAAGGGATGGATGTGGGCATTGTTTATTATATTATGCAAAGAGGAATAGGTTGTACTGTTTTGCACATCATAATAAAATTCTAATCCATGAGCATATGCACAAACATCTTAATTAAGTATAAATGACACTTGAGTTTCCCCTTAATATTCATCCACTTTAGTCTCTTACTAGCCACAACTGACAATCTAGTAGTAAACTTCTAAGGAATATAATGGAAATTCTAACATGCAGAAATTTTTATTAAGATACTTTTATCTCAGATAATGAAAATAGGACTATGATGCATTTAGAAGAAGCCTATAAGCCCTGGTACCACAGCATGCAAAGTTTTAGAACCTCTGAGATGAGATGAGGGCGGTGGGCTGCAGATGAGGGCCACTGAGTGGATCAGTTACTGTTCTTGCTAAGATCACATACCTGACCAGGCACCTTAGGGGAGGAAGCGTTTGTTTTGGCTCACAGTGGAGAGGATACAGCTCTTCATACCAGGGAGGGAGGGAGGGTGTAGTGCCTGGTTACATTGCATCCACGGTCAAGAAGGAGAGAAAGGACAGCAGATGGAGCCTGGCTAAGAAACCTTTCATCCCGGTGACCTTCTTCGTCCTGGTAGATCCTACCTCAAGCCAAACCACAGCTGGGGAACAAGTGTTCACATTCCCCACCCCGAGACTATGGGTGACATTTCACATTCAAATTGAAATACCAAAGAAAAGCAGTCATATGACGATGTGGTTCAAAGATCATTGCCAGAAACAGAGGACTGAATGAGGAAGCCAATTAGGATGGATCTAGTGAGTATATGACCCCCGTGGAGACTTCCTTTTATACCATAGTGCCAGTGAGATGAAGAGGAAACATCTCAGGGAGATGGGAAAGCAGCATGCTGTAGAAGAGAGTGACTAATCCTGTCTCTAGGGTATGAATGGAAAACTGGGGAAAGGTTTAGGGGAAAAAATGGTAGGGAACAGGAAAGCTGAGTAACACAGTCTAAATCCAACCACATGAAATGCTGTCTCTGCCCAGCAGTGTTCCTGGACCCTGGCAATGAAACATATGGCTAGGTGATTGGTTTTACAGCCTTTATCTTAAAGGTGTGATGACTGCTTCAGACATCGCTGCTGATTGGTGTCGTATGGCAAGCAGAGTCTCTGCCACCAGCCTGAGCCGGGGTCAGAGTGTTGGTATAAATTTCAGTGACTCATCTCTTGGGTCTAAAATAGCAGCACTCTGAGGGGCATAGTGTATTCAAGGGAGGAAGCCTTTTTGACACATGTTCCAGCTCAAAGCAAACTTAGAACCAGTATGTATAGTTGAGTGTCTCAAGCTGGTGTGGGGAAGGGGCACCAATGGATATGAGAGGGAAGTGGGACGCAAGCTAGCTTTACAGCACAGAAGGCATGGTGAGACAAGAGGAGACATTTTGATTTTATTTTACAGGCTTTCAAAATGGCTTTAGGCATACCCTTGGGCATAGTCAAATATACGGTAATAAGGAGCAGAGACGGGCTGAGACTGTTCATGGCTTTACTCTCCTGTTCTTTTACTTCTGTATGTAATTAAGCTGCCTGAAGATCCACTTGCCCTTTTCCTGTTTGAGACCTGAAAGGTATCCCTCTCGTTTTTACAAAATTGTCCATCCAATTAGGACAACATTGTCCTATCTTGTCAAAACATTTTATGTCCCGAATGAGAGGATAGTGTCCTCTTGAAAAAGTTGAAGACACATTTGACTTAAGATCACCATCTATGAGCATGAAACCCAAGGCTCAGAGTATCAGGCTGCTGCTTTGAAGAGAAAGAATGCAGGGCAGTGAGCTAAGGGGCATGAGAAGGCTCTAGAAAGGGAATGACAAGGAGACAGATGACCTTTAAACCCCAGAGAAAGGAAGGAAGCTCTCTTTGGCACCTTGTGTGTGGTTTTTGTTAGAGCAGCCCTAGGAAATGAATTCTGCAGGTTTGTACAGCTTTCCCTTTTTCTTCTAAAGTACCAGGGGTCAAACTTGGGCCGTGTTTATTGCTGGACACAAGCCTGATGCCCGCCTCAGGTGTGTCCAGATCTTTCAGTGAGGGAGGGATGTGTTAGATGGGATTCCTGGTACTGTTAGATTAACCAAAGGTTAGCAGTCTGCTTGAGGACAGTCTCCTTAAGTAAATGCCCAATTTAGTGGATAACAGAAAACTGCTCTGAAGGAACATTTCATTCAATATTTGTTCTCAGTTATTTATACTTCTTTGTCATCTTCCTCAAACTTTGGAGTGAGAATAAATGGTCAGGTTCCTTTCAGCCTGAAAATTCTTAGATAAAATGAAGCCAACCTAACAGTCTACTTGCCAATTCATACAGTTCTCTCGGGAGAGTTGGGAAGATGAAGACAGCCATCTATTGAAGTCATTAGTAAACAAAGACATGTGTTGCTCACTGGGAAGCACAGGTGTGTGCTGGGCTTCAAGTGCTTTGTTTGAGAATCCAACATCTTAAATGTGAGACAGAAATGAGCATATGCCTTGGAATCTCCATGCTGAAATGTTCCATCTGCATCAATAAAAGTGAAATAGAAGGTTCTGGACAGAGCCATGATTCTCAAAACATTCATGTGACCTAAATATTCATCATCATAAAAACCGCTGTCTTATTTTCATAGTCGTTGATTATATAAAATGATGTTCACTGTTGTCAAAGGCATTTTTTTTTTACATGAGCACTACTAACTTGCTCAGAGATTTAAATCTCACAAGCAGAATTAGCCTCATGATGAAGAAATGTTTCCATTTTAATACCGTGATACTCTCTGAATTTGGAACATGAGGAATCTCCTAAGAAGTAATTATAGGCAATTACAGTCCACCGAATAAATGCCCACAGAAGTCAGTTCTTTAGGGTGACCTCTTGCCTAGAGCACCAAGCAAAACTCCTCTTTTGCATGGGGGAAATGTGTACTTTTTTAATATGGTTGCTTTCTCTAGTACACACGTGGGCACCGTAGAGCCTCTGAAGAGTAGACTGAATTTAGTGTTGCCACCCGGCCTGCATGGCTTGGTTCAGTGCTGTCAGCTCATCCTGTGGTGGCAGATCACATTGACGCTCATTCTCCCTTCCAAGGACTCGAGGTACAAATTTGGCAAGAAAAACCATCTACAGCTGTCCTAAGAATTATCCCATTAAAAGAGAGTTTGGAATGTGATTTCGTGTGGATCATCTGCTGCTAAAATCTTGTTCCAACACCATCAAGTCCTTGAGCAATAATTGAACAAATATCCTTGAACTTGTCATGGAGACACCCACTTGCCAAACACCGTGGTGAGACTTGTGGAGATCACAAGTCGAGTGTGACTTGTGACGCTTTAGCCACATGGCCCATATGTTACATCCAATTCTGTTGTGGGAGCACTGACCTTGACTATGTTTTGGATAGTTGACCAAGGTGAGGCCTCCAGAGTTAACTAAACAGTTGCCTTTTGTGGCCTGCAGTGATCCAGGAGCAAATAGCATCCTGGAACACTGCACTAGTCATTTTAAGACATTGGGGCTTATCTGAGTCATCTCTGCAGTCAGACTGTAGATGCCATGACCTGCCAGACATGAGAAACTCAGGTGTCAAGCATCATTTATTTCTTGCCACCTTGATCACTATTCAATGTGTATCATGGAGTAGTTCTTGAAGATGTTGCAAATTCCAATGATTTCTCCCTTACCCGCTGCCATGCCTTTGGATCTTTCTCCCTGCTTAGGACTATGGTAACAAAATCCTGTGGAGTGTATGTGTAAAGGACCCATGTTTGTCTTCACAGCTCTGGAGGTCAGGGTTCCTACAGGTCAGGGGTTGGGTTTGGGTCCTCTTCCTGGTTTGCACAGTTGTCTTCTTGTTGGCTCGCCACATAGCAACAGAGTTAGAATGAGGAAGGTCAGGGGTGGGGTGGGGTGGGGTGGGGGAAGACTTGCTCATTTTCCTTTTCTTTTTAATAGGGGCATTAGCTCTGCAGTGACACTTATATTCTCATGACTCCCAAAAGTCCTACTGCCAAGTTCAAATTCGGAACTTGGGCTTCACCATATGAATTTGGGATGCCACAGTCCATCTTACTGTCACTAGAGCAGGATAGGAGAAATCACTTTCCTGTATTATCTTAAACTAATACTTAACAAGTTGAACAAGTCAGTGTTAGGTGGATTTTGAGAAATGTCGGGCTTGGGATGACTTCCCCAAATGATTTTGGATACAGAAAGGCAGAACTGAGTGTTAGAATCTTACAGGATAGTATAGGGAATGGCAATAGGGCTAATCTTCATTCATGTATATGAATTGTGTGTGTGTGTGTGTGTGTGTGTGTGTGTGTGTACTCTTTCCATACAGCATCTCATTCATGGCATGGCCCATGGGAATGTCCCAAGTTTAAGTTTTGTATGAATGAATTCATCATTAGCTGGGGCAGTTTTACAGATGTAATATTATGTTTTTGGAAAATCGGGGTTTAAAAAGCCAATCGCATTTGGGCTCCATTCTTCTAGCGAGATGACAGCTTTTGCTCTAACCACTTAAAATATATAAGGGATTAAGAGTTCTTTTCCATCCTCAGGAGACCAATCACTTGCATTTAGCACTCTTATAATTGAAATAAGTCTTTGAAGTTGGTTTGCTGGAGTCTACCCAGTATGCCTGGCTGAAGTGCCTAAGGAGATGTATTTTTCATTTTTGTCTGAAAGTGAAGCCTGGTAAAAATTTGCCTAATCATCCACCATGCTAACCACTTCCGAGTGCCTGGGCATGCATGAATTATTACAGGGAGCTTACATGTAGTATTTATTCAGTGCAGAACTGGGCACTAGGATGTCTTCTCCATTGATCAGAATCTTGTGACAAAGGCAAAAGTAACATTTCTCTCTGTGACCATATGTAAAATAGAAGAAAGATATGTTAGAACTTTTAAATGTATTTTCATTGTATGAACTAATAGATTTCATTATATTTTCATACATAAAAATCCAAGTATTTTAGTGATAGGCACTTCTCTGTTACCCTCTCTTGCCTCCTCCCAGTGACCCCTTCTTCTGCCCAAATAGTCCAACTTCTATCATCATATCTTAGGTGTATATTTAAAAGTATAGATTACACATACATCAGAAAACCCAAGATTTGTCTTCTTGAATCTGGCTTATTTTAACACCGTGATTTCCAGTTCCATCCATTTTTTTTTTTGCAAATGAAATTATTTCATATTCTACAGTTAAATAAGACTTTGTTGTGTTAGATCTTAAGTTGCTAAAATTTGTAAAAGTTAATCTTGGGAGCAAAATGGAAGACTATTAAGTGAGAGGTGTCTGGATAGAAAGCCTGTCCACGTGACTGTAGCTTTTCACATCTCCTGTGTGCAGGCGCATTTAGAAAGTGATGAGTAGGATTATATGTTTTCCTAAATGAATTTTGTTAATATCGTTTGTAGATGTTTAAAATTTTTTACAGGAAAATAGAATTAGTAAAAATGGGATCTTACTTATTTGTCCATGTGTGTCATTAAGAATATTGTCTTCCTTCCAGACTGGATAGATTACAGGTCCATTCCGATAGACTATGGGAATCTTTCTTAAGCCTTCTGAAATTGTCATTTTTCCTACATCACAATGATTGACCCTTAATGATTTTGTAGCTATTCATGTGTGTGTGTGTGTGTGTGTGTGTGTGTGTGTGTGTGTGTGTGTTCACCTTCAGTCTTACTGGAAGCTAGTGGGTTTCTCTAACAAAAGTTATTAAATTAGTGATGATGAGATAGCTTAGTGAGTAAAGTGCTTGACAGACAAGCATGAGCACCTGAGTTCTGGTGTCTGGTAACCATGTACAAAGCCGGGTATCCTGGTGTGCATCAGTAAAACAGTGCTGCTGCTGAGGTAGAAACACGAGGACTCCAGGGCTCACTGGCCAGCAAGGCTACGGGACCCACCAAGGCGGTTCATCTTGATTTGGTGAACCATTGGAGACAGTTCATCGAGAGACTGTTTCAGACAATAAAATGGATAGCATATGGACACATGCCTGTGCACATGCATCTAGCACACACGTACACTCAGCTATTAAATATATTAATAAAAACGTTCAAACCAAATCTGTAGTATATGACTGTAAAGCAAACTATCTGCCTCCAGATAAACTACTTCTCTTTTCTATGATTTCTGCACGTTCAGATCTTTGTTTTCTGAATTTCCTTATGAAGTCAGTATTACTTAAAAAAATATGTAAAGGCACTAGAATGCCTCAGAATATGGGAAGTGTTAAAGCAACGATGTAACTGAAGTTGAAACGCATCCCATCTTATGTGCTGTCTTGATGAAAATAGTCATAGTGCTGCATTGCTGTGCCTGCATAGATGGCCTTGTGTCTCTGTGATTTCAAAGGAGTTGGACTTTCTGTTTCATTGGAGTTGGTTGTTTCCCTTAGTTCAGTTCAATTCAAGGTGGTTTTCCTTCATCTATAGAGCATTTTCCTTACTCTTCTAGAGGCATACCTGGCATGGTGGACAGCAGGTCATGATGCCTGTGAAGGTGCTATATTTCAGAGGCCACTGTAGATTCTTTAGTCCTATGAATGGTTAAATTGATAACAGTACTGTCACCATAGATTCCATATTGTGTTTTAAAATTTAAATTCATTAAAAAAGAAACCATCTGAAGTTTATAATCTACCATTTGCCTTAGCTCAGAAATGTATAGAACCCAAGTTGACTTTTAAAGAAATAACTCATTACCACTGTTCTGTGTGTGCCAGGCAATTTTATGTATGTCTGTTGTTTTATTCTTAACTGAAGTTTTATTCCTCAGTGCTGCTGAGAATCGTTCTTAACTCTTGCCTTTCTCTCACACAGTGTATTCTGTGTAGTCTGTCCAGTGTACCCCCAGTATGCATGCTGTGTTATTAATTCTGTCCAGTGTACCCCCCCCAGCATGTATGCTGTGTCCACTTTGCTTTCAAATGTACCCACCTTCTCCTACCACTGTTTTGGTCTGAGTGGGGTTCTCTGTCCTCCTTCATCTGGATTTTGACCTGTACTTTCGGCTTCTTCTACCACCTGGCTGATTGTTCCCCAGAGATGGCCAGGGCACAATAGGAACCCTGCAAATGTCTGTTGAATAAATACTGCTGCACAGTGGGTGGATGGATGGACGGATGGATGGAGCTCTATTGTCCATTGACCTCAAGTACCATTGTTAAAAGATTGGATTTAACACAAAGCCGTTTGATAATATTTTAGACCCCCACAATTTACATGTCTAACGAGATAAGATTAAAAGTAAAGTTAAAAAAAAAACCTATTTGTCATTTTGTCATAACCTGTTCTGGTTGTTTTGTTCTGTAAATGAGAGATTAGCCTCTGCCCACCTATTCCAGAAATCTCCATCTGAGTTTTAGACTTTTATAATTGGGGTGAGGCTCTTTTTCAGGAAAGGGCCACTCTAACATTTATAGAAAAAATATTCATGTGCCTCTGATTCCACTTCTCTGGAACCAACTGATAAACGTGGTAAAAATGTTGGGCATTGTAATTTTTTGGAAAGCTTTGAATAGTACTGGAGGTCACAGCATCCACTGAGCTCATTTCTGTAGCTTCCCTCTCTGATCATTTTTGTGAGCGTGGGAAGCTCCAGCAGTTTTTCCTGTGCCAGGTGAACCACTCTCTTGCTCCCCTTTCCTACAGGCAAGGCTTTTGCTAACCAAGCCCTGCCTCGGCCTTGTCTGTTCTCCAGCTGCTTAGGATAATACAGTTGTCTTATGCTTGTCTTCTTCGTCTGCGTGCTTGGATCATCTTTTGGCTGTGCTGCCTACCAAGGTAAGGTGGGATGACCCTAAGAAATAACCGGATCCTTGCTGTCTTCTGAACTTTGGATTCCAGCCTTTCTGCCTGTCCTTCTAGGTCAAGCTGTAACCAGTTGAAGCAGGCATGTAAAAACCTGTGCTCCAGCCTCAGCAACACATTTGTTTACTTCTTGCCATTCCTCCACTATGACCCTTGTTACAGTCAAACCTGAAAACTTACCACTTCTGTCATCTCTCTTTAGTAACATTGTGCTTCCACATCAGGACTTCCTGCTCCCATGTTTCCTGCTGTCCTGCTGAAGATTTCTGTCGCTCTGTTGGTATTTCTCCTTTAATATTGCAAGCCATGTGTCTTGCTTCTGTTTTTTTTTTCCCTGTGCTCCTGATTATATCAACAACATAACTATTTAAATTTCCATGTCAGACTATAAACCCTCAGAGGGCAATGGCTGCATCTTTTCATTGTTTTATCTGACCCATGTGTAAGCATTAATATATTAATAATATATAATAATACATATATATATAATATATCAATTAATATATTAAATATCCATAAATATTTCTTAGACCCACAGAATGTTACTTATTAGAGGAAATCTGGAACAACAACAAAAATAAAAATAAAGCAAAAAAAGAAGGTTGGATAACACAGTTTGTAGTGTGGTTTTGACTTTTAAATATTTCCCTATTTAGCTTTTAAAAGTTTGAGTTTTCCATCATTGTAGAGTGAGTTTAGTTTGGAATAGGGTATTTACTGTAGACAAACAGCATCTAGAAACTTCACCCTTCACATGCATGGATTTGACTGAAAGAGCTTTCCGAGGATGGAAGGCCAGGTTCCTCTTTAATACCCTTTTATATTTCTTAGGATACCATTAATGGGTCCTTTTTGGAATTATTCTTGTAGTCTCTGTGTTTGATACCAAATTAATTCTGAATACAAGCCTGATAAGAAATCTAAAGACAGACTCTTTCACGTGAAACCTGGTAGCTTTCTATCAAACACAACTCGTGCATAACTCAAAGACAGCATTAATACATTTATTCATGCATTTCACTAAATATTTCTAGAACAGAAGAGTCCCACCTGTACTAGCTACCTTCCTACTGAGGTGATAAAATACCATGACAAAAGCCTCAGGAGTAAAGGGCTTGTTTCTGCTTATAGCTGGTAGTTTATTGTCCAGGGAATTGGGGACAGAACCTCAGGGTGGGAGCTGATGCAGAGGCCATGGAGGGGTGCTGCTTACTGGTTTATCCTCAAGCCTCGCTCAGCCAGCTTTGTTAAAACATCGAGGGCCTGGGGTGGGTCACTGCTCCTAGACTCTGACTCTCAGTACTATTCCTTGGGCACGAACCTTCAACTCTAGTGTTGAAAGGGACATTGGAACCTTGTCACACACCTGCCCCTCTGTACCACCTCAAGCTGTGACAACCAACCGTGTCTCTACATATTACAGATGTCTGCTGAAGTGCAAAATCTCATGAAGTTGAGAACCATTGATTTAGGTCAACATAATGACTTTGATACTTGGAGGAGCTAGTTCATTTTCACAAGAGTTCTCTGGCTGCTATGCTGATAATAAATTGAAAGTGAAGGGGGGTAGAGGCGGGGACTCAGATCATTAGCCTAGATGGAAGATGAAAGAGACCAGCAGTAGACTCCAGATGGGTTGCAGAGTGGTCAGTTTGGATATTTAGAATAATGAACCATTCTGATTTTCCAATAGACTGGATATCAGGCATAGTTGAATGTAGCTACTAGGTAGAAATATAGCTACATCTGGCCTAAGAAGGAAAGATGCAGGTTTGGTGTTTGGGGGACAGTGCATTTGGTCTGAACGTGTCGTATTGGAATCTTTGACTATTCTGTTTTTTCCTCTCTTTGTTGCTGGAAGGTCACTGATGCTCATGGAGGCTGGGTACCTGCCCCAAGTCATGCAGCCCATTAGAGATTTGGCAAAACCAAGCCTTTAAGCTTCTAGAAGCCCTCAAAGACGAGGATATTACAGTATTTTCCATCCTGCAGAAGCTAATTTGGTGATTTTGTATAAAATGCAATTCTGAAAAATGCATTTCAAATGAAGAAAGTAATTTCATTTGTACTTCATAGCTGGAAGTATGTGTGAACCTTAAGAAGGAGTCTGGACAATAAGACAAATCACCTGAGATCGCAGTTAAGGGGTGTGTGTGTGTGTATCTGAACTGACTTTTCAACATAAGAAGAGGTGTTGGTGAGTTTTGAGGGTGGAGCTCTCACAAATGGGACTCATCAGGGCTTAAGAAAGCATGCCTTGTTTCGGTGCTTCTAGCCCTGTTCAAGATCTCATTTGGAAGTTGAGGTTGGGCCCTTAACCAAAAATCTGTGGGCCCTTTGATCTTAGGCTTAGTCTCCAGCACTGTAAGAAATACCTTTCTGCAATGTGTAAATTACCAGGCTGTAGAATCTCATTCCAGCATCGTGGAGAAATATGCACAATCGGCAGACAGGGTTTGTGGCTCAGTCAGCTCAGTTAAGCTCTCTTTTACTGGGTCTCAGACTGACCCTGTTCTCATGGAGGCAGACCATTCGTCTGTTAGGTCAGAGCTCTGTGGCAAATTGTGTTTGGGAACACATCTCAGGGTGCTCCATGGGATCCGCAACCCACAATTGTGGAATCATCTCCCTGATTCTCATTGCATGAATTAATTAAGTACCATGTCAGGCAGTGCTAATTCATTTTCCTGTGGTGGTCTGTGTGTAGCTTCCTAAAACATTAATATCCTTGGAATTTGGGGTAACAATTGCAGGCAGTTTTTCTCATTTACACTTCTAGGCCAAACTCTTCTAAGTTTTAGTTAGCCCTTACTAGACCCCTGAGCCATTACCATGAATATGTTTTCTTGAAATAGATGCTGAGTCTTTTGATATCTTCCCCCATCTAAAAGTACACTCTCTGTGTCTTTGAGTTATGTAATTGTGTGCTTAAACTGTGGTGACTCAAATATAACTGCAACCCTAGTGTCAGCAGAGTGAGCCACTGAAGAGCCAGCAGGGAGCTGGGCACCATAGATGACTCCATGGGCCTTTGTGAAGGTGATAGGAGCCAGGAGGCTGGAAATAGCTGTTTGCCGGCCTCTTCTCACTTATGTTGTGCCCAGTCATAACCTTATGATGTCATAACCTACCCTAAGAGAACACTGCTATCTCTGTTCTCTAAAAATAATCGATGCCAACAAAGATGTCTTTGGAGGCTTTTGATAGTTTATCCTTGATGGTTCCTTCCAGTGCCAACTTCATAGGTGTGTGACCCCTGCAATTGCACAAGGTCCCAAATAGAGAAGGGCCCTGCAGTTCATACTCCACTGTTACTCTCTTGAAATTATTAATGATACAAGCACTTGTACTAATAGTATTATTGGTGAAATTGGACCCCCCAAAAGAGCTGGTTCTAATTGTAAGAGCTAGCTAGCCTTAGCCCAGATTTCAGAGTTTCTGTGAGAAGTCAAGGGAAGTACTAGTGTTTTGCATCCTGAGGGTATATAATAACTACTTGTAATGATATGCTAAGTTTAAGTTTAGATCAACCATTGACCTAAAAGAAGAAAGATATTTACAAGCGGAAGGTCCACTCTAGATATCAGAAAAAGAGTTATTAATGGCCATTGTTTTTTTTTTAAAGGAGGCTGAGTTGATCACAGACCTCTCCCCACATCTTACTCTAGCTGGCAACAACATTTACTAGATGGCCCATAAAGTAAGCTCTTGGATAAGGCACAGTATGTTTGTTCAGCAGTGTTGTCCAGGTAAAAATTAATTCTCTTCCTTTATTCTTGCAGTGAATATTTATTGACTACTTACTATCACTTGCATGGTAATGGAAGGAATGGCATAACATAGTTCCTGCCCCTGAAACAGATCCCACAGGATCTGTGGGTTTCCACGAGTATCAATGGTTGCTGGATGTGAGGCTTGTAATATATATGCTAAATATATTACTACATGTTCCTCTTTCAGAAAATATTTTCCCTGCCAAGGTTATTGGGCAATGTTCTCCCTGCCAATATTAATGACTCCATGATAATTAGAAGCAGCAAGTCAGGGAGATGAGGGTGTTTCTAATGTCTCAGCAAAATGATAAATGCTGAAACCTTCAGGATAGCCCTTAAAGCTGTGGGAAAGAACTCTGAAAACCTGAGTTCAAAATATATAATTTCTCAAGTCTGGAAAATATACGGTTGCAATATGTATTGAAAGATACTAAGGAAGGAGATAAAGAGATGAAGGGAGTGGTTGGTGATTTTAGGGAGGGATCCCACCTGGCTACGTTTATTGTTTGTGCTCAGAAAGGCAGCTAGATTCTTGAGTACAAGGTCACCCTGGGACAGAGCAAGGTTAAGTTGGTGTTTCTTCATGTTCATAAACAACTGCATGTGGAAAGAAACTACTGCTGGCTTCTGAGATGGCTGGGAAAATGTAGCATCATGAAGTTAGGACCTGTGTCTATCCTCAGGACCCTTATGATGGAAGAAGAAAACTGAACCCTCTGGCGTCTGCGCATGTCCACAGCATGTATTCACACAGTTTACATAATTAATACTGAGAAAACTACTTCAGTTGGGACTATGAGAATAGAAGCCTTTCCACATCAAAAACAAACACGAAGGATATTGTCTGATGATAAAATGGCTTCAAAGTGACTCACTTTGACTAATTGATACACAGGTGCTTCTGTGAAAATATTGATGTTTTATATATGTATTTTCCAGCCCCCCACTCCACCCCCAAACCAAACCCACTGCTTAATGCTAAATTCAAGAAATCTTTTTTTTCTTTCTTTAAGACATCTCAGGAAGCTTGAAAATTAACCTGTTTTTAATACTTCTTTATTTCAGTTCAAACTGATTCCATAATTTAAAAAGTCCATGTCTCCCATAAGACTCTCTAACACTTCAGTGGTCACAAAGGAATGTGCATTGGGAGTATCAAGTCGAGGTAGTTGTTCCCCGATTGCTTGCTGGGCAATTGCTTCATGTGTGCTCGTGGTACTCACTCGCAGCCTTGCTGTGGGAGCTCCTTCTCGGTGGTGTATCTGCAGGGTCCATTCTGAGCCTTTACTTTACTAAGAGAAGTGACAGCTGCATACTAGGACCACTTTATTCCATGTATGATAGTCTGAATGAGATGTGCCCCAGAGTCTATGTGTGCTTGATGGCCACCTGGAGCCAGTGTCGGGAGGCTTAGGAATTGCGGCCTTATTGAAGGAACTATGTCACCAGAGGTGGGCTCTGAGAGTTTAGAGACTGGCACCAATCCACCTCTGCAGGCTCTGCTTCCTTGTGTGGTTGGGTATGTGAACTCTCAGATTGCTGCTCCCGCCACTTTGCCAGCTTGCGTCCACACTTCCAAAATGCGGTGGCTCTAGACTCTGTTCCCATTGGACATGTATACTCTGAGCAAACCATTGCTTCATAATTTGCCTTGGTCATGTTTTCTTTTTTTTTGATTACAGCAATATAAAAATAACTAGCATACCAGCTTTAGGTTAAAATATAATTCTTAATAAAATGGGAGTTAAAAGAAAAACTGCTGTTTCCACCAATTCCCTGATTATTTTATAGTTACTCTGTCTTATGCTTGGCCATGAAGCTCTGGAGACCACAGGCATTTCAGACTCCACATTCTAACAGTCTTCTGGATTGTGTTGATACGTCTAGTTCAGGGCACCTTCTATAAGGAGCAGGGGGTCTGTGGTGTCTAACTTCATGTGCTATCACTGCTGGTCTAAGGAGAGCCCACAGACTGGTAAAACATTGTTTTCAGGTGTGTTGGTGAAATTCTTTCTGGAGGTAATTAGTATTTGCACTGCTAGGCTAAGACCTGACTCTCCTCTTCACCTCTGTGTACAGTACCTTTCACATTTGAGGGTCAGGGAAGAACAGGTAGAAGTAGGGTACATGCTGTCTCTGTGAGGTGAGACCTCAGTCTTGCCCCGCCCTTGGATTGTACTACTCAAGACTCTTAGGCTTTCGGATAACGCTCCTGCCCTGGTACTCAGGTCTCTGAACTTGAATTAGATGTCTGGTTTATCAGCTTGCAGCAGGCAGACTGAGCTTTTTCTTATGTATAGCCATGTAAGTCAGCTAGTTTAGGTCTCTCTGATTCTGTTTTAGTCTCTTTGCCCCTCCAGTGTACCCAGAGATGATGATGATGATGATGATGATGATGATGATACTATTCATTCTGTTTCTCTGGAGAAACTCACCAAATAGAGTCTTGGAAAACTTGCTTTGAATCATCTTTTTGAACTGTGGATACAAAACTTGGTTGGAAGAGGGATTGATTGATGTGGGAGAGAAGGAGATTGCTTTTTTTTTAGGCTAAAATTAACCTAAATCTATTTCTAATGCACACATGTATTTTTAAAATTTTTTTCTTTTCCCTTCATTTTACTACCCTAATTTTCTTGTTCCTTTTCTTGTGGCTTCTCTCTCTCTCTCTCTCTCTCTCTCTCTCTCTCTCTCTCTCTCGTCTTTGATTATATTAAAGGCAGGTTTATTGGGAA
Source organism: Mus minutoides (assembly GCA_902729485.2). NCBI lineage: Eukaryota > Metazoa > Chordata > Mammalia > Rodentia > Muridae > Mus > Mus minutoides. Next base: position 30,039 of record CACVCL010034563.1, read on the forward strand.
GCTGCTCCCATGGACCAACACCACGGATGTCACCATGGGGAATGGTGGCAGTAGGGAGAGAGAGAGAGAGAGAGAGAGAGAGAGAGAGAGAGAGAGAGAAAGATATGCACACAGAGAGAAGAGAAGAGAGACCTTGTGGTTTCTTGAGGCAAGGCCTTATTCCCCCGGTGACCTCAAAATTGATAAGTAGATAGCCCTCCTGCCTCTGCTTCTCAAATGCTGGGATTCCAGGGGTTGACCAGAAGACAGCATTTGGAGGATCCTGGGAAGTGGGATTTGTGCAGAAGGGAGAAGATCTTAGCATTTATGCTATTTTGAAGACCTAAGCTATTTTCCTTCCAAACTCAAAGTCGTTCAGTCAAGTTTACCTCAAAGTTCAAAGACTCATGAGAAACGGAATTAAAAAAAAAANTCAAATGCTGGGATTCCAGGGGTTGACCAGAAGACAGCATTTGGAGGATCCTGGGAAGTGGGATTTGTGCAGAAGGGAGAAGATCTTAGCATTTATGCTATTTTGAAGACCTAAGCTATTTTCCTTCCAAACTCAAAGTCGTTCAGTCAAGTTTACCTCAAAGTTCAAAGACTCATGAGAAACGGAATTAAAAAAAAAAGAAAGAAACCTAGTGGAAAGCGCGGCTTAAGACTGTAAATAGAAAGTGTGGAGCCTCGCTTAGTTTGTGTACAAAACAAAACATGGTGGCTGTTTTCTTGAATGATTATGTTCCTAAGTGAATAAAGTATTATTTGGTGTTCAGAATCCAACATGTTTTAATACCATTTTTAGTTTTAAACAATATAGGCTCTTCATGTTCAGAAAGAGATTGTAGAAGAAATTCAGGTAATTACAGAGGCAAGCAGAACCCTCTTCTCCTCTGTGACAGAGTGAGAGACTGGAGCAGAGGGCCCTGGAATAACACTGGTCCCTACAGAGAACTCTTTTGTGTAGGCAGAGTCCAAAAGCAATTGAAACAAGTTTGCACTAATGACTTTGGGGACCCCTGTGCCCTCTGAATAGAATAGGAGGGCCAGCATCACAGGGGTGACCTCTAATTTGCAATTAAAATGACTGTTGACTATGCAGATGCACCTGCTCTGCAGGATTGTGTAATATGGCTGCTATTCTGTGAATTTATCTAGGTCTCTGGATAGAGAAAGTTTTCCTCTGCTCCTTGCAATCACATCAGTACATGACTGTTGTGTTCTTTGTTGCTTATGTTCATAGATGAATAAAGTAGGATTTGACGTTCACAATCCAGCATTTAGGGGAAAAATTCACAAGTAAAACTACACAATGGCCATTGTTATCCAAACAAAAGTCATGGAACATGCTAGCCAGAATTCTCAAGTGACCTATGCAACTTATTGGCACCTTTCAGTACTAGTATTCCAAGGCTGGTAATGTCTAGCATAATATTTTGTAGGTAAAATCTTGGTAATTGGAGGTGTTATTTTAGAAAGAGACATTGAGGTGTAGGTCATGATTTGATTTCAAGATTAGAGCTGAGGTTCTGACTTGAATTTAAACTTAAACTTTATAAGGAAGATACAGCCACAAAGCTGTTGTAGGGAATAGAAGATGTTAAAGATTCTCAAGCAGCAAGGAAAACAGTAAGTTAACATTTATCACAATGTGGTGAATTAGTTTATATACTGAACTACTGGCACCTTGAGGTAATGTGACATGACAGGCTACAGGAGTCAGAGGAAAGTTGGTTAGGTTTCCATAAGAACTTCAATAACGCCTAGGTGCTTTCCAGGGCTTGATAACTCCATGTCTTTCTCCAGTTCTCTTCTTTCAGTCATCTTGTAACTGGGTCTTGGCTGTGTTGTTACCAAAGCTCGGTGGCTACCTGCTCATCAGTTCTTAAGATATTTGATGTCCCATGTTACAGCCACCACTTTTATGTGGTCATTTGGCATTCAGAATGAAGCCAGTTAATGTTGAGATGTGATTCCAGGTTAAAGTACACACCTGATTTTAGGTTCTACACGAGAAAAAAAACACATAAAATCTCATCAGTAATTTTTGTATTTCATATGTAATACTCATTCAGTTAATATTTTAGATATATTGGAATAATGAAAATTAAAATGGATTCTTTTTCCTTTTTTTTCTTTCTCTAATGTAAATAAAAATTTAAACATATACTTGGTTCACATTATACATCTGTTGTTCATCCTTTGTCTAGAGGACCATGGTATCTTTCTATAAGGCTTTCTTTCCTAAAGAAAATGAATTATCAGAGTCCTCTGTCATAAACAGGAATAAAAACAAACCCTGTGCTGGCCTAAGAACGCTTGCTCTTTTGAGATCTGCTGTCCTCTTTTCAGTAGGACATTGAATGACTGAGTTTCAGATTGTAGACCGCTGGGCGATGTAGTAGGTTTCTACAGGCATTGGTGCAGTAGTGAGTTTTTACACTGTTTTCCCTCAGATTTCTCTTGAAAAAAAAATATAACACAGGACAGGTAATATTATAGTTAGTATTCAATAATTCATAAAGTATTAGAAAAATGAAATAAAAGAAAAATCTGCTTTCACACGTGAATCATGTGTCTTATGTTTACACTACAAACCTGATTTGTTTTTAAAACCTCTACAATTGGCCTTGGATTTGTGTGTCTTTTTGGAGAAACTATGTTT
>CACVCL010034564.1:0-32635 GCA_902729485.2 Mus minutoides
TCTTTCCCCTTACATTAGATCAATTTCTCTCCCATTATAGCCATCTTTTGCATATTTACATATGAGAGAAAAATAGGATATTTTTGTTTTTCAGTCTTAGCATGATCAACTCCAATTCCAACTGTTTGTTTTTACAAATGACATAGTTTAATTATTCTTTATAGCTAAATAAAACACCGTGGTACATATGTATATAATTTGCATACATTATTAATATTTTTGCATGCTTTTTTATCATTTTACATTTATTTGTTTGTTTGTTTATTTGTTTGTTGTGTTGGGGGGTATGTGTATGTCTAAGTGTGGGCAAGTGTGTGCTGTGGTACACACTTGAGGTCAGAATAACATTCGGATGTTGGTTCTCTCCTACCATGAAGAACCTGTGGCTTCAAGCAGCTCAGGTCAGTATATTTTCTCTCTTGTGTTGTATGTAATTTTCTTATATGCTCTATATGTATTATGAGTGAGACACCATGCGAGCTGGACTCATAAAACCTAGGCATTTGGGTCTGTGTGCAGGCGTGTTCTCAAGCAGGCTGCCAAGAGAGAAGAAGAATGAGTTGTCTAAGGGAGCTACCAGACTCTCTTAGACCTGAGCTATTTAAAATACTATTCTTTGACCGACACTAGTCCCTCCTGTGTAATATTTGGAAATAAACGGCAAATATACAAAATTTTTGAAGGGGAAAAAAAAAGCATAGCTTTCCTGAATATAGTAATAGAAATTTGAGCTTATATTTTGCATGTATACCATAAAAATATAATTAAAATAGTATTTCAACATTATTTTACAAAATATGTCTCTGATATATTAGAAACAGAAAAATAGAGCAACCTTTTACCAGGTCATTGTGGGAGCTATTGTTTTGAGTCTGCTGTCTCAGGCCCAGGAGATGGCGTTGCTGTGAGAACCCAAGGGAAGATATGATGCAGATATTGCTATTTATTTAGGTTCTCAGCCTGTGGACACACTCCTAGGAAGACCCTGCTTTCCCACCCTTCCGGAATGTTACAGAAAAGATAAAGATATGGAGCACAGTATATTCACTAGTTCCGGGGTGGCGAGCAAGCTGCAGTACAGGTTTACAGGATGTTTAATCTGGGCAGAGATAGCAACAGTAAGTGGTCCTTGAAGAATGTACAACTTATTGCCCTTTGGGTTCCAACTTTCTGGTTTGCATGCCTTAAGTGACCCTCCTATGGAACGTATTTGTGCATATGGGCAACACAATGGCAGGGATGTTGCATACGCTCAGCATGTCCTGGTTCAGGGAGGACTGTCTAAAGAATGTTCAGGAGCCTCTTTGGTATGCCACTCAATCATACAGATGATCATTTTATGATGAAAATTCAGGTCATCAATATGACCTAGGTCTGGTATGGTTGGAATTGCTTCTTTGAGGACTTCAGTGCTATAAGCTTCTACACACTCCACCATTAAAGGTGCAAGAATATTACAGAAGCATTCTTGGATTTTGTGTACAAAGGGCAAGACCTTTGTTACTTACTGAAGAACAGCAAAGGATTGGTTATCCAGGATTAAATCTCAGCTGAGAAATGAGCAATATAAGGACCTTGAACAGTTAAGTATCAGCAGTTAGTACAGGCATGGATAAGGTATTCTGGTGAGACTATCATAAGTACAGAAAACAGTCACACTAACATACTAGAGACATTAACACGGGCAGAAGAGGTGATATGCATCCTTTTGGGGCTGCACTATGGCTTTCTAGATGCTCCCCCTTTGCAAAGAACTATTCAACATTCACTGGTGCTGATTGTCAAGTAGTAATTAGTACCCGTTATGTGCTGGGTACCAGATGGAGCACAGATAAAAATATTAGCGTATGTAAATATTTATATATGTCTTGAATAGGCCCCTTTGCTCCATGAGTGGAACAAAATAATGAGATAAGCCAAAAGATTGATAAAGTTCATGGTATAGACTCTAATCATGCACACAGAACAGCCCTATTTTAAATGTCTGGGTATATAGTACTACATAACATTATTGCCTTAGCTGTTAGTAAGTAATGATATTAAATCATAGAAAAAGTATAAAAGAATACAAATTTGGTTTGAGGGACACATGTGTCAAAGACCCTCACTAGTGTGTGTAGTTTCCCTCTGTTGGTCTGGAAACAAGCTCCTGACATGGTTCCAAGCTATCAGCAAATAGGATTTGGATGCATCATAATTATTGTTTTCTAGTACTTATGGCTGGGTTTCTGGTCCAGGTCCTTATTGTCCTCACTTTATCTGATAGTTAGCTTTGATTAAACCAAGAGATATCTAAGAAATTAGCCAAGCACACTTGGTGTGGGAGTGTTTCCAGAGACAATGACATCTGGTTGTAACTGAGATGGAGACACCACTGAATGTTGGTCTCTCCATCCAACAGGCTAGAGGCCTGGGTGGCAGAAGAGAAGGCTGCCTATGTCCATGGACATCAGACTCTTCTTCAGCCTTTTGAGTCAGATGTCAGCCACCCTTCAAGGAGCTCCAGGTTTTCAGCATTAGCTTAGGACCATATCTCTAGTTCTGAGACTCCCAGCATCTCAGAATGAGGAGTTCAGCGCTGTTCTGTGCAGCCTGAAGATGGCCACTGTTGGCCTATGCAGCCTCTAATTACATAGGACAATCCAATAAATCTTCACATATATTCCCACACTTGTGTGTGTATGTGTGTGTGCGTGCGTGCTCCTGCATGTGTTTTCTACTCTTCTACACAGTCCTGATTGATATCTTTGTAGCATTTTTCAAAATTAAAAGTATTTTTTAATGTGTCTTTGTCACCTCAGATTCTTTTTTTTTCTGTATTAAAGATTTTTTATTAGATATTTTCTTCATTTACATTTCAAGTGCTGTCCCATAAGTCCCCTATGCCCTCCCCCTGCCCTGCTCCCCTACCCACCTACTCCCACTACTTGGCCCTGGCATTCCCCTGTACTGGGGCATATAAACATTGCTAGACCAAGGGCCTTTCTTCCCCAATAATGGCCAACTAGGTCATCTTCTAATACATATGCAGCTAGAGACATGAGCTCTGGGGGTTCTGATTAGTTCATATTGTTGTTCCATCTATAGGGTTGCAGACCCATACAGCTCTTGGGTACTCTCTCTAGCTCCTACATTGGGGACCCTGTGTTCTGCCCTATAGATGACTGTGAGCATCCACTTCTGTATTTGTCAGGGATTGTCAAAGCCTCACAGGAGACAGCTATATCAGGGTCTTTTCAGCAATATCCTGCTGGCGTATGCAGTAGTGTCTGCATTTGGTGGCTGATTATGTGATGGACCACCTGGGTGGAGCATTCTCTGGATAGCCCATCCTTTCATTTTAGCTCCAAACTTTGTCTCTGCACCTCCTTCCATGTATATTTTATTTAAAGCCTAGGGAAACACGACAGACCCCACTCCTTGCACTCACTGGTCTACTTGTCTCAGGACAGAATAGCACAAACTGTGTCTAGGGTAGGGGATCAGCTTTGGTGCAGATCCTTTTAGAGCCTTTTGTAAGTATCTTGACATTTTATAGCCCTCAATTACTTTCAGAAAAGGGCTGGTGTCTTTTGCTTTGCTCCAGAGACAACTCCAAAAGGCTGACTTCTATTTGTTTAGAATAATGGCGTTCTCTGTAGCCCAGGGCTCAGCCAGGGAGGTTTTCATGACCTGGACCCAGGTTCAGTGTTTTCAGAACTTGAAAGCTTGTCTTGATTAAAAGTTACTGTCTCTCGGCTTCAGCTATTATACTTGTTTACCAGGTATCAGTCTTGTGTCCTCAGAATGGAGACACAATCTCTAGACAGTACAAAGTTGTGATGTGGGAAGTCAACAGTGAAATCCAGGAACTGCTCCTGATCCTGTAGACCTTGGCATTTGGCAAAGGAGATAACTGATCCAGCCCTGACAGATGGTGCCAACCAAACCAAATAGGAATAATACACACTCTCAGTAATATCCAACTTTTCTGTTCATGTCATGGATGGACATTCTATGAAAGGATCTGCCAATTTCACTCACAAAAATAAGAGCTAACAGAATTTGTCTTTAACTTCTTTAAGTCTTTTTATGTGTGTATGTGTGTGTGTATTTATGTATGTTGAGTGTATGTGTATGCATGTGTGTTTGTGTGTGTATGTGTGTGTTAGTAGTGTGTGTGTGTGTGTGTGTGTGTGTGTGTGTGTGTGTGTAGAAGAGGGTGTCTGGTGTCCTCCTCCTATTCCTTTGAGGCAAGGTCTCTCTCTGAATGCTGGGCTTGCTCTTGGTTTAGTTGGAAGTCATAAGCCTCAGAAATACTCCTCACTCTACTATCCTTCTATCCTCTTTAGGGCTTGGGTTATAGGCACTGGAAGATTTTGTAAGGACACACAGCTTGTTACATAGGTGCTAGGATCTGAGCCATGCTCCTCCACCTCTGGACCATCTGCAGCCTTAAGTTGTATACACACACACACACACACACACACACACACACACACACACACACACGTATATATAGTTTCCTGTAACTCAAGGTAGGCTTGATTTTGCTATACAGTTCAGGCTGGCCTTGAACTCCTGATCCTTCTGCTTCCCTTCCTCAAGTGTTTTGATTACAGGTGTGTGCTACCACACATGACTCCAATATAACACACTGAAAGAGAATACTGTTCAGAAAATTTATTTGAACCTTGGAATATGGTGTGTTCTTCCAGTGTTCAAAGGCATCATCTGCCAAGATGACCTGAGGATAATTAATGATCCCGGGATTTTTATCTTCATTGACTTTGCTACTTGTGATTAATTAAGGGCTCAAATTAAGTGAAATTCCATGTGATCGAGTAATCGGAGTGGCGGAGATGCAGATAATTTCAGTCTAGTAGCAAAGATGACTCCAACGGTCACGGCTCTTGTTGCCCTGTGGAGAGTTTATCTTTTTCATATCTGACCTAGCCATGTCAATCTCACGTTTCTCTATCAGTGCCTGCACATTCCTTGTTTCTCAAAATGCTCTTTGAGCTATGTCTTTCTCATTAATGAATTAAATAGCCTTTGACAGGCATTTGCTATACATTTTTATGAGGCTTGGGTTTTAACTATAGAGATTATACTTTGACTGATGTATAGCCTTTTACACATATTACACTTTTATAAGTACAAAGTCAATTTCTATCCACAAGCCTTATTTAATAGAAACCATTCAGGGTCTCTCTCCTGCAGTTTTAGCGAGCCATCTAGGAGGTTGTTTGCTTTGTGCCAGGTGCATGGAAAGGTCTGGTCAGCTCACCTCTGGTCTTACACCAAAGAATTCTGTTGGACTGCAGAGAGGGCTCAGTGGTTAATAGCACTGGCTGTTCTTCCAAAGGACATGGGTTCAATGTCCAGCACCTACCTGGCAGCTCACAATTGTCTATCATTTCAGTTCCAGGGGATCTGCCGACACCCTCACACAGATGTACATGTATGCAAAACACCAATGCACATAAAAAAATAAATTTGAAAAAAATTCTGTTATTATGCCATTTTTAAAATTTTTAACTTTTGATTTCATTGAGGTGTCCTATGGTAGCTCACATCACAAGGAGAGCCAGAGGTAGGGAAATGGTTGGAGGCTTATCATTTAATCCACTGAGCATGTTATGGTTAAGAATAATTTCTCTGTATTCTTTCCAGTATTCTCCCTCACAATGATTCCATGTGACAATCTACAATGAGAACAGGAGAATAGGTACTCTTCTCATGTTGGATTTAGTTGTCACCTGTCATTTCTGTATGGTAATTACCCAGTTCAGCAAGCATGTGTTGTGAGCACCACATGAACTTTCCAGCAGATTATTAATAAAAATCCAGAATAAAACAGCAATAAATATTTATTGGGTACCTACTATGTGTGAGGTAATATGTAAAGTAGTTTATGATATTGGCTCAGACAGAAAACAGTCACCTGAGACCTTGAACCACACAGGGCTTATACCTTAACAGGATTAAGAATGGAGACCTTAGCCAGGCAGTGGTGACACACACCTTTAAACTCAGCATTTTGGAAGTAGAAACAGGTGGATTTCTGAGATTGAGGTCAGCCTGGTCTACAGAGCAAGTTCCAGGACAGCCAGAGCTGCACAGAGAAACCCTGTCTTGAAAACAAAAAAAACCCAAACAAACAAAGAACAAAACCCTGAGACTTTACCAGAAAGGTGAATTTACAAAAACCATTTGTTGCTACACAATCTGAAAATCTTTTTACTTTTCATTAAATAGTCAACTTGTAAACCAGATCCTATCAGAGTGGCAATAAATATTTTTATAATATTATTTAACTATGTTATCATATAATCATTCTTAAAGCAATCAAAACCTCCATTCCCTGTGTCCACTGTTCCTAAACTGGTCTACCACCATTTCCTCAATGTTTTGCTGGGATACCTACATTGAAGTCCTGGTATTTGGGACTAAACCCCCAAGTTTTAATATAACCGTCCTTCTTTCTCCCTTCTGACATGTTACTGTGTCTTCCCTCATACATTAGATCCTTTTCCACAATCTGTTGTCAACTTGGCCTTGCTTGATCAACAGCTGCAGTGACGATCTCTTCAGAGTCACAGTCAATGCCTACAGATTACATTCCTTCAGAGGATCATGAGCAAGACAGTTGCATAGATCATTTCAGATGGAAGAAAACGCAACACCGGATGACAAAACAGGCTGTGTTAGTTGGTACATGTTACTGTAGCTAAACATACAAGAACTTACAGGAGAAAGGATATGCCTTGACTCATAGTTTTAGAGAGATCCATTCGTGGTTGCTTGGCCCTATGCACTTGAACAGATTGTGGTGGGGGGGGGATACACAATGAAGGTTTTTGTTTTGGTTTGTTTTGTTTGTTTGCTTTTTAACCTCATGGTGGATAGGAATCAGAGAAAAAGATAAGAACAGGGGGTGGTGGGGTCAGGTACAACTTTGGAAGACCCACACCCAGTGGGCTGTTTCCTACAGGTAGACTTCACCTTCTATAATTTCTCCCACTTTATAAAACAGCATCACCAACCAGAGACCAATCGTTACCATGGGTGATAGAGGAGTCTGGTGGATTGGGCTAAGTGGGCTGACCCAGAAGGTTTAGTGGAAGACATCAAAGTATGAAGGGAGACTGTGGGCCTAAGCAAGTCCGTTGAAAGGATCAAGAAGCAGAAATGTCCTGGGGTAGGAAAAGTGTAGGGAAGAGACTGCTGGGAGGAAAACCGTGGAAGGCGAATTTGGAGACATATTGAGAGATATGGGGACATGGTGCCTTTTTCCTGAGATGAAGTGGAACACTCTGTAGGAATTCAGATAGAGAGTGGCACGGTTGGAGTTAGTTTTCAAAAGTTATTCAGGCAATTGTGCAGTGCCAGGCTAGATGATAGGGGTGGATTTGAACTTGGGGAGCACAGGAGGCTGTGGTAAAAGGCAGTGGCACGTGAGGTTTCTAGGTATTCCCAGCAACACCCCTGGCGAGATTTGGGAAACACTCTGACACTCTGAAGTGAGAATCTGCTATTTTGACCTGAATATCTGGTCACTGATGATGCCACAGTGAGTTCAGAAGCTTAAAGAACAGAAAAATGGAAAACCAAAAAAGCAGTTCAATGCTCAATGCCTTTTATATCTAAAGCCTGACTGGTTTAAAGGTCTTATCAAAGTTAGGGCCAGTGAGATGGCTCAGTGGATAAAAGTACAGCCATACAAACCTGATGCCCTGAACTGGATCCCCAGAACCTAGCTGTAGGAGACATCTGCAACAAACCTGGTGCTGTCCAATGGCTTGTACAATAAGATCGAGAATCAACAAATGGGACCTCATAAAATCGCAAAGCTTCTGCAAGTCAAAAGACTGTCAATAAGACAAAAAGGCCACTGACAGATTGGGAAAGGATCTTTACCAATCCTAGATCTGATGGGGGACTAATATCCAATATATACAAAAAACTCAAAAAGCTGGACTCCAGAAAATCAAATAACCCCATTAAAAGATGGGGCACAGAGCTAAACAAAGAATTCTCAACTGAGGAATACCGAATGGCTGAGAAGCACCTGAAAAAATGGTCAACATCCTTAATCATCAGAGAAATGCAAATCAAAACAACCCTGAGATTTCAACTCACACCAGTCAGAATGGCTAAGATAAAAAATTCAGGTGACAGCAGATGCTGGTGAGGATGTGGAGAAAAAGGAACACTCTTCCATTGCTGGTGGTATTGCAAGCTTGTACAACCACTCTGGAAATCAGTCTGGCGGTTCCTCGGAAAATTGGACATAGTACTACCGGAGGAAGATCCAACAATACGTCTTCTGGGCATATATCCAGAAGATGTTCCAACTGATAATAAGGACACATGCTCCACTATGTTCATAGCAGCCTTATTTATAATATCCAGAAGCTGGAAAGAACTTGGATGTCCCTCAACAGAGGAATGGATACAGAAAATGTGGTACATTTACATAATGGAGTACTACACAGCTATTAAAAACAATGAATTTATGAAATTCTTAAGCAAATGGATGTATCTGGAGGATATCATCCTGAATGTGGTAGCCCAATCACAAAAGAAGTCACTAGATATGCGTTCACTGATAAGCAGATATTAGCCCAGAAACTTAGAATACCCAAGATACAATTTGCAAAACACATGAAACTCAAGAATAAGGAAGACCAAAGTGTGGATACTTCATTCCTTCTTAGAATAGGGAACAAAATACTTATGAAAGGAGTTACAGAGACTAAGTTTCAGAGCTGAGACAGAAGGAAGGGCCATCCAGAGACTGCCCCACCCAGGGATCCATCCCAAAATCAGCCACCAAACCCAGACACTATTGCATATGCCAGCAAGATTTTTCTGACAGGACCCTGATATAGCTGTCTCTTGTGAGGCTGTGCCAGTGCATGGAAAATACAGAAGTGGATGCTCACAGGATCTATTGGATGGAACACAGGGCCCCCAATGAAGGAGCTAGAGAAAGTACCCAAGGAGCTAAAGGGGTCTGCAACCCTATAGGAGGAACAACAATATGAACAACAATATGAACTAACCAGTAGGCCATCCATGGGAGGAGAGGCCCTTGGTCTTGGGAAGATTATATGCCCCAGTACAAGGGAATGCCAGAGCCAGGAAGCGGAAGTGGGTGGGCTGGGGAGCAGGGAGGGGGTGGGGAAGAAATAGGGGACTTTTGGGTTAGCATTTGAAATGTAAATGAAGAAAATATCTAATAAAAAAATAAAAATACCACAGGTGCTGTCTTTTGTCTTCCATATGTATGCTGTCGCCTGTCTAACATGAGATTTTATATAATACATACATATATGTGTATATATATATATATATATATATATATATATATATATATATATAGTCCACATATATGTATAATCTGATTATATATTATATATAATATGATTATATAACTGTACTATATATAATATCTTATATAACAAGGTCTTACATATGTACATACACAATAATCATAAATAGATATGTATATACACATATTTTTTTGAGACCCGGTTGCTCTGTGTAATAGCCCTGTGTGACTCACTTTGTAGTCCAGGTGGGCCTTGAACTCACATACATCTGCCTGCCTTTGCCTCCTGAATGCTGGGAGTAAAGGTGTGTGCCACCATGCCTGGCCTAATCATAAAGCATTTTAATGAGCTATTAAGCAAGTTAAACTTAGGCTCCATGTAGAGATGAATAGACTCAGGGTATGTGTAAGGTCAGGTAGATATAAGAGACCCTCATCCTGTTTGTGTCTGGTGACTTGGTGGTAAAGCACAGCCCTTAGGCTCTGATCCATCTCCTCCCCTTCTTTTTTCTCCCACACTCCTCTCCTCCTCTGATAGCTGCAGGTAGGAATGACTTGCAGTTTACATATGCACAGAAGAAAATCTACATATTCTAGAGTTTCACCTGAGGGAAATCTATAGTGGGGAGAAGGATAATTTAATTAGCACTATATTGTAAAAGGGGCTATAGTATTTTTTTTTTTTATAAACAGTTACAAATTTGAACCCACAAGTGGCTTTGGAAATCAGTTTAGTGGGAGGTAAAATGAATTTAGTGGGCCACAAACAACATTTGAAAAAATGAAATAGAATATAAAATAAAAGAGTGCATCGTACTTAATAAGGGTAGTGCATGTGAAATTTCTGCTTCATAGACACACGTTTAGACTTGGTCACCATTTTTTCAGTGACATGTCAAGTTTCTGAAGTTCCTGCTATGGGGAAGATGTACCTTAAGTAGTGGCTTTCATGTAGAGAGTAACATTATCAATTTAATTTATGGCAAAACCATGTAATACAAGCTTTGATGTCTTAATTTTTTTTCTATGAAGTAGAAATTACATTTTGTCTTCATGTGGAAGTCTGAATTCTTTCAATAGAGAAGTGTGTGTGTGTGTGTGTGTGTGTGTGTGTGTACAAGATCATGTTCAAAATATTTAGAATAAGGGAGGGGTTTATGGGAAAGATCCCTGAGGAACTGACTCTGTGTCCTGGTACTAACCCAGGGGACATCCTCCTCTCCTCTCTCCTCCCATGTCCTCCACTCCCCTCTCTTCACCTCTTCTTTCCTTTTTATAAAATTAATTTATTTATCTATTCACTTTACATTTCAATATTAGCACCCCATCCTTTCTTTTCTTATCCTGTTTCCTCTATTCCTGTCATCTCCAGTTACCATCCCTCCCCTGTGTGCTTCCTCCTCCCCCATGCAGTTTGCCTTGGCTTCATGTTTCCCTATGGCAGATAGCTGTTTGCACAATATGGGAAACAAAAAATCACTATTGGCTTTGCTTTCTGTAGCCTCCCTTGATGTCTTCAATGAGAACTGCCTGAAGAGTGTGACCAAGTGACTCCTCTCAGGTTACATACCCACTTTGAAATAGTTACCTTGAGGGACAGGTCTACACACAACCATCTGTTGAGTATGAGTGTGCACATGCACACACACACACTTTCAAAATCCAAGGTTATGAACTTGTCATTTACCTTGAAGAGTAACTCCAATGTCTTCATAGGAAAGTATATCTAGGTATGCCCCCGCCTCCCTCATAGACTCATGTATTTGAATGTTCGGTCCATAGGGATTGGCACTACTAGGAAGTATGGCCTGTTGGAGGAAGTGTGTCACTGTGGGGTGGACTTTGAGGTCTCCTATGCTCAAGCTATGCCCAGTGTGGCACACAGTCTCCTTTTGCTATCTGTGGATCAAGATGTAAAACTCTCAGCTCCTTCTCCAGCCCCAAGTCTACCTGGATACTGCCATGCTTCCCACCATAATGATAATGGACTAAACCTCTGAATTGTAAGCCAGTCCCATTTAAATGTTTTCTTTGATAAGAGTTGCCTTGGTCCTGGTGTCTAGTTCACATCAAAACAAACAAACAAACAAACAAAACCCTAACTAAGAAAAGTCTATCTGGGGAACTAATTCTTGTGCAAGATGGGACTCATTCCCCAAGGAGGGAGACCCGTGGTCACCCCATTCTTGATTGCTTGTAGGACAGGTTCCCAAAGTCCTCTGTGTATCAGTCCTAGATCTAGGGGCCATGTGAAGAACTGGGTGATTTATTAAATACATTGGTTACAGCACCCTAAGAAAAACCCAGAAACTTCCTCAGGACCCCAAAATTCCTCGAAAAAAAGTTCAACCTTGCTCTTTCTAATCTTTGAGTGTTTCAAGTTTATAATAAGCTCCATTTTTAGGAAATGATGCTCTCTGGTAATGGTGAGGAAAAATATTCACCGATGAAAATCTAAATGAGAGGTGAGTGATGAAGTCAAACCGCATTAGATTTGTTCAGCTTCCTTAAGTGATGGGTTGAGGGATATCTTATTCACTGACCAAGTTTTCTGTGCCAGCCATTCTTAGAAGTATCCCCTCATGCCAAGTAAATCATTTAAATCTCGTCTTCTGCTCCCACGAATGTCCTGGCTACCCAAATATTTTCTTGTCAATCTTCTATAATCTATCCTGTCACACTGAGCCCTCCTGGGAATGAAACAGGTTTACTTTTTAACATTTTATGAAATCAACTGTCTCTGTCCAGTGGCTTGCCATAGAATGGAATTATTAATACAGAATAAGTAACAGGCAACTGGATTAGTAGGGCCGTGATCCCATTGAGAGCTCTATATTTTTAAATTGACTTGACGCTTATGAAAGTTGTAGGGCTGTCAGTCCAGCAGGAACTTTTGTTCCTCTGGTTAAGTTGGTACCCTGTGTCAGAGTGCAGTCAAAACTTTTAGCAATGCCCATCATGCTAATTTCATCATCCATAGCTTTCTGAGGATGGAGATAGGTTTGTAGTGGGTGACCTGTTTTTTTCTTTTTTTAAAAAAACAAACAAACATTTTTAGATGAGAGACTGTAGTAGGTAAGGCTTTGGGGGTCACAGAACCCTGAGTTAGAATATCACTTTTGCTTGCAATATGATTTAAGAAGTACTGATAAGTTTCAGTGCAACTCCATTAAATAAGAACTTCAGATAAACTTCAGGTAAACCTTTCAGTATGTTGCGCCACAAGTATTGCAACATTAAACATTTAAAGTTGCTGTTTCTTTGCTGTTCAGTTTTAACTGAGACCGTGTTATGCTGGGAGTACTCCAGTCCAGCCCTGGAGATCTCTGACAGGACTCTGCAGTCTGATTCAAGGCCCATCGGTGGAAGGCGGTGTGTTCACCTGTCACAGGCGGCACGCAGGAGCAGAGAGAACTGTTCTCAACATTAACCCAAATTACCTCGCTGCATTTTTCATTTTTATGCCAATTATCCTTTTGCTGTCTGTGTATTGTTCTTTACTTTTTAATGCGAGTGCTACTCTTGCTTCCTCTAATGAAATGAAAGCACCCGATGACGAGGGAGAACATTTTTTTTTCTCCTTTGTACCTGGTGTGTTGCCAGACTTTGTGCTGCACCTGCGGAATTTCTATAGCTGCTTTCTGATTTTGAAGGTTAATGACGCGGCCGTTCTTGCTTCTACCTTCCCTGTGGTCAACACTTTTGCTAATGTGCTGATGGTCTTAGTGACCTGGTGGCATAAGATGAGGAAGGAGATGCATAACGCTTTTCTCATTATTTGCAAAATGCTTTCCTGCCGTGGTGGTTTTTTTTTTTTTTTTTTTTTTTTTTTTTTTTTTTTTTTTTTTTTTTTTTTTTTTTTTTTTTTTTTTTTTTTTTACCTTCGGTGCACAATTGTGTATTTAAAAATTCCAGTGTCCAACCATACCCAAAATATACTAATTAAGAATCACTGGGGTGGGGAGAATTTGGGGGAAGAGAAGTGAAGGTGTTGTCAGAAACCTGAAGCTTGGTGGGAATAGAAAATATCACTTGGTAAATGGTTAGCCCTTGGAAGGAAAATGTGAGGGAGGAAACCTTTGTTTCTCTTTGGGGGGGGGGGTGTCTTAGTTAGGGTTGTACTCCTTTGAACAGACACCATGACCAAGGCAATTATTACAAGGACAACATTTAGCTGGAGCTGGCTTATACGTTCAGAAGTGATCATTATGGTGGGGAGCATGGCAGCCTCCAGGCAGACATGGTGCTGGAGATCCTGAGAGTTCTACTGCTTGTTGGGAAGGCAGCTCGGAGAAGACACAGTTCCAGGCAGCTAGGATAAGGATCTCCAAACCCACCCCCTCAGTGACAAGCCCGTACCTACTCGAACAATGCCATACCTTTTAATGGTGCCACTCCATGGGCCAAGCATATTCTAACGACTACAGGAGGCATAGCTGGTTGGAGCTCTGGGCTTTGGCAGGTACCATTAGCCATTTTGGCAACAAGTCTTAGTGAATTTTCTGGCAGCCAAAAGGCGGCAAGATCAGCCAATACTGCAATGGTAAAGGTGGAGCAAGGTCATTATTATGGCTGCCATGGGTACTAGACAGGGAGCTAGAAACTGGAATCATAGACTTCCTTTGCTCCTGACTAACAATAATGAGAGACGAAAGCAGGTAATCTAAGCCCCATCCCATCTCCTCCTTCCTGTAAACTGTAGGTAGAAGAAAATGGTTGACCATTTGGTAAGGGAGTCTGGAAATACCATTTTCACATTATTAGCCCCGATTTTGTGGCATATAGTGGAAGGATGGAAGAATGGGTTTGATGCTAGAAGCAATAGATGAAAGCTTTCACACCAAGTTTGTAAGTGGCACAACTAGGGGTTGGCTGTCCATTGTGGCCATTATTGTTTGCTGAAGCTCATTTCTGCAGCCTCAGTGTGTGTCTCATCCCCACAGTTCATGCTATAAGTTAATATTATTGGTGGTTTAGATGGGAATGGCTCCCATATGCTTATATGTTTGCATACTTGATCTTCAGTTGGTGGAATTATTTGGGAAGGATTAAGGGGGTGTGTCATAGACCAAGATGTTCTTTTGTTATCACAGCCTCTAATCCTCTGAAACCATATACTCAAATTAATATTTTTTATAAATTTCCTTGATTATAGTGTCTTATCACAGCAATAGTAAAGTAACCATGACAATACTCATTGTGGTTGAATGAGAGAGTAACTACTCTGCCTTATCTGGTGCAGCAGGGCTGGGAAGATGGTTATGTGGTTTAGAGCACTTGATGCTCTTGTGAAGGACCCAGGTAACTCCAGTTCCAAGGTACCAGGCACCCTCCTTTGACCTATGTGTAAACAAGGTACACACATCGTGCTCATACATGTACACACACACACACACACACACACACACACACAGACACAGACACACACACACACACACACACACACACACACACACACACACACACAGAGGCTGATGAAAACTAGTTGGGCCCCATCTGCCCTTCAGTGCCTGCAGCCATGTAAGCAGTGTCCCTCCCTGTAGGCAGTACCACAGCATCATCTGGAGACAGAGAGCAGCAGTGTTTTCCAGCTCCCTGATCCTCCTGGAGCCTTAATTTTTGCATCTCACAGCCTCAAAAACTTTGAGAAATGGGTTTCTGTATTTATAAATTGCCCAACCTCTGTTTTTTTTTCTTTCTGTTGTTGTTATAGCAACACAAATGAACTGGGATACACATCTGAGTTGTTTGTTTGGGAAGTTGTGGGTTACCCCAGTGCTCCCCAAAAGCTAGAAACAAGGAAAGGAGGTAGGTAACGGTAATGGTAATAATAATGGTAATATTGATGGTAACGGTAACAGTAGGGAACAGGCACTTCCTTGAATTTCTAATTTCTCAGTGATATTTCTGGGTTCTATAGTTGGAAGCACAGAGGTTTGATGACAGTAAGGACTCCTTGTGGTCTTGAGACCCCTTCTAACTGGGACAATGACACTCACATACTAGGAAGAGTTTGGTTGGAATCAGTGGATGAAATAGATAAGCAGGGAGCCATGAAGGGGTTGCAGATGGAGTCCCTGTTAGTGGGGATAGGTGGGTCTTGCTTTTGGGCTCACTAAGGCATATAGATAGACACATGGACAAGGAACAGATCAACCACCTCAGCAAGGAACAGCCTCCGTGCTTTTGGCCAGCAAAAAGACAGCCACTTTTTTTATATTAGCTGAAGAGGACACAACTCTTCTTTCTCTTATGGTAGAAACAGAATGGAAAGAAAGTGTAGGAAAGAGATCAGATAACATTCCCTGCAGACGATCAGATTCTTGGGATGTCTCTGCGATGAAAATGAATTGAGCATACAAGGACTACTTTCCCTATAATCTGAGTGGGACGGTTTTATATCCAGGTGGAGGGGTGACTTCAAAGTTGTGACGCCGGGATGAGCCACAGCTAAAGATGTCACCAGTCTGCAGATGAAGAGGGTGTTTTTTCAGAATACGGTGAGTGGTAGTGTTAGAAAAAAAATAAAACAATTTCTGTTTATACCTTGATAAGCACAACTCCTCAGTTCAGCCAGCTATAGTTAATAACCCTTATAAATCCAGGGGTCCATCTGGCCTAGTCTGGAAATCACATCTTGATTAAGAATCATATTTCCAAAGCCAAAAGTGATCTAAACAGGAATCTTGGTCTGTATTTGAACTGTGGAATGAGCAGTGTATAAAGACAGCTGCCCGGTGTCATTGGAGTCCCTTTGCGCCCACAGTTGTTCCAGAAGCTTATTCTTGAGCTCCCTGTAGCTCCAGCCTCTATTTTCTTTCCACTTTCCTTTCTTGTTCTCTTTTCTTTCCCCCTATTTTTTATATAAAAGGTCCCTGAAAATGTTGCGGGGGGGGAATTGCCTTCTGGTGGGATGCTATGGGCAGCTGGAACAAGAGCAAGAAGGGCAAAGCGGGGTGGGGTGGGGTGGGGAGTGGGGTAGGGGCTCACGGTCAGATCAGTGTTGGTGTGGGGCCTGGAATATTCCTGAATCTTCACAATGCTTCAAACGTTACTCATGTTTGTTTATCACGGACAAATTGTCACATTTTCTGTTGCTTCTACTTCACAAAACATTTCAGATTTAATTTTAATTTGTTTTTGTGGTTGCATGCACTATGTGTATGTGAATGTGTGTGTGTGTGTGTGTGTGTGTGTGTGCCACACTGCACGTGTAACATCCAGAGGACTGAGTTATGCAGAAGGATCTTTCCTCTGTGTTCTGGGGATCAAACTCAAGATGTCAGGTTTTGGCAACAAGGACTTTTCCCTGGATCCTCACAAGCTTAATCAAAATATGATTATATACCCTACCTCAATCGTTTCCCAAAGGTCAAAGAGTCAGCACATCCACTGTGCAGAGCTCTGGGAAAAATGGTAGTAGTTAACAGTAGACGCATCCATTCTTTACTCTTCCTTCCTCTTGGGTGTCATGTGGTCTGTGATTTGTAGTGTGGGTATTCCACACACTTTGCCTAATATCCACTTATCATTGAGTACATACCACATATGTTCTTTGGGGACCGAGTTACCTCACTAAAGATAATATTTTCTAGATCCATCCATTTGCCTGGGAATTTCATGAAGTCATTGTTTTTAATAACTGAGTAGTACTCCATTGTGTAAATGTGCCACATTTTCTCTATCCATTTCTCTGTTGAGGGACATCTGGGTTCTTTCCAGCTTCTGGTAATTATAAATATGGCTGCTATGAACATAGTGGAGCATATGTCCTTACTACATGTTGGAGCATCTTTTGGGTATATGCAGGAGTGGTATAACTGGGTCCTCAGGTAATACTATGTCCAATTTTCTGAGGAACCACCAGACTGATTTCCAGAGTGGTTGTACTAGCTTGCAATCCCATGAGCAATGGAGGAGCATTCCTCTTTCTCCACATCCTCGACAACATCTGATGTCACCTGAGTATTTAATCTTAGCCATTCTGACTGTTGTGAGTTGGAATCTCAGGGTTGTTTTGATTTGCATTTCCCTGATGACTAAGGATGTTGAACATTTCTTTAGATACTTCTCAGCCATTCAATATTCCTCAGGTGAGAATTGTTTGTTTAGCTCTGTTCCCCATGTTTAAATAGGGTTATTTGGTTCTCTGGAGTCTAACTTATTGAGTTCTTTGTATATATTAGATATTAGCCCTCTACCAGTTATAGGGTTGGTACAGATCTTTTCCCAATCTGTTGGTGGCCTTTTTGTCTTATTGACAGTGTCCCTTTGCTGTACAGAAGCTTTGTAATTTTATGAAGTCCCTTCTGTAAATTCTTGATCTCAGAGCATAAGCCACTGGTGTTCTGTTCCGGAACTTTTCCCCTGTATCCATGTATTGGAGGCTCTTTCTCACTTTCTCTTCTAATAGATTTAGTGTATCTGGCTTTATGTGGAGGTCCTTGATTCACTTGGACTTGAGCTTTGTACAGGGAGATAAGAATGGATCAATTTGCATTCTCCTACATGTTGACTGCCAGTTGAACCAGCACTGTTTGTTGAAAATGCTGTCTTTTTTCCCCACTAGATGGTTTTAGCTTCTTTGTCAAAGATCAAGTAACCATAGGTGTGTGGGTTCATTTCTGGCTCTTCAATTCTATTCCATTGATTTACCTGCCTGTTACTAATCAAGGGAAGTAGTGGGTGGGAGGGAATTGGGAGGAAGAGAAGAGGGGGAGGGGAAAAAGAGAGGAAGAATCAGGTATGGGAGGAGATGGAGGGGATGTACAGAGGGTCAGGAAATTGAACAGAGGTATGTAGCAATGGGGGATGGAAAACTGGGGGTAGCAACCAGAAAGTCCCAGATGCCAGGAAAGCAAGAGCTTCCCAGGACCCCGTGGGGATGACATTAGCTGAAATACTCCACAAAGGTGTAGGAGAACCTGTAAAGACCATTTTCAGGGGTTAGGCATGACCATGACCTTCAGTTTGAGGGATGGGGCCACCTACCCATCTCCAAAATTTTAGCCCAGAATTGCTCCTTTCTAAAGAAAATACAGGGACAAAGAGTGGAGCAGAGACTGAAGGAAAGGCCATCCAGAACCTGCCCTACCTGGGGATCCATTCCACATGCAGACACCAAACCCAGACACTATTTCTGATGCCAAGAAGTACTTGCTGACAGGAGCCTGATACAGCTGTCTCCTGACCAATACAGATGTGAATGCATGCAGCCAACCATTGGACTTAGCACAGGGACCCCAATGGAGGAGCTACAGGATGGACTGAAGGAGCTGAAGGGGCCTTATCTGGCATCAGTTGGAGGGGAGGCCCTTGGTCCTGTGAAAGCTTGATGCCCCAGTGTAGAGGAGTGCTAGGGTGGTGAGGCAGGAGTGGGTAGGTGGTGGAGGAGCACCCTCATAAAAGCAGAGTTAGGGGAGATGGGATAGGTTAGCAGAGGGGAAACTGGGGAAGGTGATAACATTTGAAATGTCAACAAATAAAATATCTAATTAAAAAACAGAACGAAACAAAACAAAACAGCAGAGCAGGCTTGAGTCACTGTGCCATGGTTCCCAATCTCCCCGTCTGTGCTGCTCAGCTTTGCTTTTTATCTCATTTACCTGGCTGCTTGGTGGTACTGAGGACTTCCTAACTATCACGCAGTATTGTTTTCTTTCTTTGTCTGTTGACAGACCTTCACTATGAAGCCAAACCTGGTCTGGAACTTCCGAGTCTTCTGCCTCAGCCCGTCCCTGCAGGTAGTAGGATTCGAGGTGGGTGCCTTCATGCCTTGTTCTCTGCATGTCGTTTTACTGACCAAGAAGCAAAAAGTCAAAGTGCTAGCAGGCTTTTTGTTTTGTTTGCTTTGTTTTGTTTTTAATGACAGAAGACTTTCTAGAGATTCCAACAAATCCCTTCCCCACTTTTATTTATTTATTTATTTATTTATTTATTTATTTATTTATTTATTTATTCAATGAATGAATGTATCATTTGGTGACATTATGGTATATGCACAAAAAGGGACTGGTGATTATGATTCAGGATTTTAGACAAATCTTCCGCAGCAAAAATGTTTCAGTACCAAGTACTTGCTACTCTCTGTGGTGCGCTAATAGCTAATTTTGGGATGTGTGGTTTTAACGAGATGCTTGAAATATTTGGTTCCCAGGTAATGGCACTATTTGGGAAGTTCAGCCTTGGTGGAGGAAGTATGTTGCTGGAGGCAGGTGTTAAGAGTTTAAAGACTTCCTGCCATATTGTTTGCTCTCTTTGCTTCCTGTTTGTGGTTTGAAGTGTGAACTCCCAGCTCTTGCTGTTTTGCTTTCCATCTGCTACCATGATGGACAATAAATAATCCTCTGGAACTGTCAGCCCAAGAAACTCTTCCTTCTATAAGCTGTGCTGATCATGGTGGTTTAGCACAGCAACAGAAAAGCAACTAATAGAGAATATTTCACAGAACAAGTTTATAAATTATAGATGACAATTTCTTCTTCTTCTTCTTCTTCTTCTTCTTCTTCTTCTTCTTCTTCTTCTTCTTCTTCTTCTTCTTCTTCTCCTCTTCCTCCTCCTCCTCCTTTCTCTTCCTCCTCTTCCTCTTCCTCTTCCTCTTCCTCTTTCTTTTCCTCTTCCTCCTCTTCCTCTTTCTCTTCCTCCTCCTCTTCCTCCTCCTCCTCCTCCTCTTCCTCCTCCTCCTCCTCCTCTTCCTCCTCCTCCTCCTCTTCTTCTTCTTCTTCTTCTTCTTCTTCTTCTTCTTCTTCTTCTTCTTCTTCTTCTTCTTCTCCTTTCTCCCTCTCATGAAACAGAGTTATTTGGATCAGATCATTGCTTTAATCCATAGGATTTTGTCTGCCCCAAGAAAGAAATTTGTTCTTAAAGGATTACTATTTGATGGCATCAAAGACAAATCTCTATGTGTGTTTATCATATCTATCTATCTATCTATCTATCTATCTATCTATCTATCATCTATTAATCATCTATCCTCTATCATCTATCTTTATTATTATCATTATCGTTATCTATCATCCTCCTCACTATAGTAAAATTCTAAGAACTTCTAAGGTAATTAGACTTTGGATTCAGGAACATTTCGTTTACTTCAAAGGTAGGTCCCAGATGAAAAATGTTCTGTGACATAGAACAAGTGCCTGGCTACTGATTAAAAGAGGTATGTGGTAGGAGCCAAGAGTAGAGAAAGTAGCTGCGGGAACTCCCTAGAGTTTCCAGCCTTTTAAGGAGGCTTGACCAATACCAGTATCAGAGAGCTACTCCTCCACAGCTGTGGGACCATGAAAGCAGCCTGTTTTCTGGTTGAGCTAGGTTCAAATCCTGGAGACCCAACAGATTAATCTGCAAGGGGCAGAAGGCCCATTTGCCATGCTCCCAGACATAGGCTCCTGACAGGAGGACCCAGATCCATAATTTTGTGGCCATCAGTCACTTAGGCTGTCCAGACTCCACCCCCACAGTTACCTAGCAATAGCCATGTATGCTCCTCTCCACAGTTACCTGGTAACAAGGTAGCCCAGACCACTATAAAAGGGGCTGCTTGACCTCTCCTCTTTCTTTTGTCTCTTCTCTCTCTTAAGCTCTTGCTCTTACTCTCACCTTTCACCCTCCTTCTCCCCCTCCCTTCTCCCCTCTCTCCATGTGGCCATGGTCGGCCTCTACTACTCGGCTCCCTTTCTCTGCCTTTCTACAATAAACACCTTGAAAACATGGACTGTCTCTTCTTATCAGTATCCGCCAGGCTAGAGCAAGGGAGCAGGTTTCCCTCTAAGCTGTATGTCTAACCTCCCACCGGGAGGCCTTACTGCGCTCTAGCCACGGCCAACCCAAGCCTCCTGCCAAGCTAGCAGCCTGAGCTAGCCAGACTGTTGCCCGCCTAGAAACCACCCAGTGCCTTCCCTCATGCCTCTACTCCCTTAGGCCCCTGGGCTGACCAAGATACCCCCCATGCCCCGACTTTGTTCTCAGCTCTTTTGAGACATCCAGAGGTGTCTGGGATGTTTGAGACTGAGAACCTGTCGTCTCTGGCCTCCATGAGGTCCAGAGACACCAGAACCAACTCTCCTGCAGTACTCAGCCGTCTGTGGGGTCCCACCACAGTCTCCCGAGTCTGCCCACCCAGAGCCCCAGAGCTCTGGCAGGACGTGGGTCATCTCTCCCACCTCTTTCATTTCCACATGACTGGCACCCCGCACACAGCAATTAAAACCCAGGCGTAAATAGTATAGAAGCTAGAAGATAGACATACGAAACTTAGCAGGGGGTTCTAAGGGGCTCTCCTAGCATTGGTTATACTTTGACCATTTTAGTCATTAGAGTAGGAAACAAAGCAGGACTGACCACTTCAGATATTATTTTATCTTGGCATGAGCACTGTTCACACTTTTGGTCTTAGCTGAGGGATAGTAGAAAGGGCATCAGGTTAGCTTTGCTGGATATGATTAACGATGTTTCATGGTCTGTAAAGATTCCTGAAGATATTATTTAACTTACTTGCAAACATAGTGAAATAGAGTTACTTGATTTAAAAAAGATTATAAACCCTCACAAAAGGGAGACTCATTCATGGATTGTGTGTGAGAGCCACTTTGTACCATCTTTACCTCAGTTTTCTGCTGCAGCTTTTTACCTGCCTGGGACTTCACTCTGAGTTTGAATGGCAATATCCATTCCCCTCCTTGTTGTGAAAGCCAGAGAGAGGGAGACAACATCAACTGGGAGAGGAGAAGAGAGGAGAGGAGAGGAGAGGAGAGGAGAGGGGAGGAGAGGGTGGGTTTCTGTAGTGACCCTGTATTTTCTGTGGACTGTGGTAATCCACAATACCATAGAAACCTAGACACAAGTGTCACAGAAGTCATTCAAGACATCTAGTCCTTTGATTTTTTTTTGTCCATTTTATTCATTCTAAATTAGCATTAAGAATTACCCCCAATTTTATGTTGAATTAGTGTGTTAATCAGGGTTATCTAGAGGAATAGAACTAGTGGGATGAATACATGTGAGTGTATATAGCAATGAATTAATTAAGTCAGCCTTCAACATATTAACAACAACAACAGAAGCACAACCCGAGAGCTGAGGTAGTTACTGTGTCCTTGAGGTTGGAGTTGACCTACAATAGCTGCCTCTTATTGGGGAGGCTTCAATTTGTTGATTGGTCTCTAAGGCTGGGTACCTCAATAGTCCTGGACTGGTGCTGGAAGCCCAGAAGTTTCCTGGAATTGCTGCTGATCCCTAGTCCTCAAGGAAAACACGGTCCTGACACCAGTGTAGGAATCAGCAGCAGTACTAACAGAGTCAGATCAATCAACCAACTCACCACCAAGAGGGAAGGCCAAGGCAGCCAAAGACTAGATGAGCTTCCTTTTGCCACGTCCTTTTGCCTGGGCTGCTATCAGAAGCTACTGACCACAAGCAGAGAGTCCTCTGACACCAATGGAGATGCCGGAGCACTTCTATCAGAAGAGACTCCCTACTCAGGTGATTCTAATTTGTTGCAGGTTGAAATTAAAACCAATCACAACGAATAGATAATCTAAGAGTTTATCAACATCAAATAGTGTATATAGTCGGCATTATGGATGATTTAGCTTCTCATGGTTAGGACAAGTAAGAACAAATTGGAAACGTAAAATGGCGTATTTTTTTTTTATTGTAATAGAAACCAGAAGACCAAAATCAAGGTGTTAGTAGGCCACACTCCCTCCCAAAGGCTATAGGGAAGATTGTCAGCGTCTGCTGTTCCCAGATGCTCCTTGGGTTGTGGCTACATAATTCTGAATCTTTCTTCTCAGTGTGTCGGACTCTTTATGTGTGTGGCTTGTAAAGACATTTACCATTGGATTTAGCGACTATGTTGCCCAGGGTAAGAGAATCTCAAGATCCAGATCTAATGCTAGCAAGATAGCTTGGAAGTTAAGAGTACCTATAACTCTTTCAGAGGACCCTAGCTCAGTTCCTAGCATCCATAACAGGAAGACAACTACCTGTAACTGCTGCTATAAGGGATCTGTGGTCTCTGGCTTCTGCAGGCACCTACATATAAAGACATACATTCCCTTCTTTCTTTGAAAGCACACACACACACACACACACACACACACACACACACACACACACTTAAAACAATAAAAATACATTTGAAAGCTAGGAGGAGAGCATGTCAATAAGAAATCTTGGGCTTGGGAAAAATAGAAAAATTGCTCAAAGTTATGGAGCTTTTGTGGAAGTAATGCATAAGACCAAGATCAAGTCTGAGTCCATGTGTACTGCCTTGGGATCTTTAGCCATTACTGTGTTGAAGAAATACATGCACATTGTACTAAAGACTTCAGTTAGAAGACAATTATTTCCCCCTTATAATCTTAAAAAGTAAACCACTGATGAATAATATTAACAGGCATATTTCCTAATATTTTATACACCTTATATAGCAAATCGAGACATATGGAAGAATATAACACATTGGTTTATTTTTAAATAAAACAATATGTCCCTAGGAAGTGACTGGTAGTGGGGTCATATAACTGAAATTGTTCCAAGCTTTGGAGAAAGCAAAGAGGTTATATTTTCTAAGCAGCACTAGATTCTCCATGTAAGTGGGTGTTTGTGTAACAGTATCATGAAGCACAACACGCCTACAACCAAACACTTCTATAATGTTCCAGCCCTTTGTGTGTGCTTCCTTTTTCTCTTGGCTCACAACTCACAGATTTATTTTTGTATGTGGATTTCCCATCACCCAGGAGAAAAACTCTGCCTGAAGTCTGCTGTAGCAGAATCCACAGAGGGCTGGGCCTCTGAAGAGGCTTGGGTTGAGTCCTAGATTCCTTAAGATTTTAGGGAGAAGCTTGATTTGTTACTCTGAGGTCCAATTTTCTTATTTAAAGGGATCTGGATTAGTGCTTCTTCATCTTCTTTGGCCTTTGTTGATTTGACAGCAGCCATGGATCATCTTTTCAGAAAAATGTCCTTGAAGTTTGATACTTGGTAAGAGTTAAATGGTTCTTGTCATCCACTCACGAATCACCTTGGGGTTGTAGATCCTAAATTCTGACCTTTGGACTAGATGATCTTTAAAATCCCACCCTCCACAGAGCCCACAGCTCTGCCTGTGTTCCTGGAGGCCTGCCAGCACCAGAGACAACCAGAGTGCCCCCCTCTCACCCCTGCCCCCTCCACCCCATTCCAATGCCCTGCCTTCAGGGTCCCCTTGGGGCACATGCAGCTATGGGGGGCTGAATCCTGCAGGAATGCATTCCATCTTCCAGGGCACAACTCTGCCTGCCTTCTCAGAGGTCTACTTACACCATGGACAACCTGATGGCTAAAGGCACAATCAACATAGAGCCAGGACAATATGGCATCATCAGAGCCCAGCTATCCTACTACAGCAAGCCCTGGATATCCTAACACAGCTGAAAGTACATGAAAATGACCTTTAATCCAATCTTATTAAGATGATAGAGGCCTTTAAAGAGGAAATGAATAAATCCCTTAAAGAAACACAGAAAAATACAATCAAACTGATGAAGGAAATGAACAGAATTGTTCAAAACCTAAACACGAAAATAGAAGCAAAGAAACGAAAACAAAAACAAACAAACAAACCAAAACAAGCAAAAGCAAACAAACAAAAACAAAACTGAGGGAATCCTGGAGATGGAAAACCTAGGAAGAGAACAGAAACAACAGGCACAAGCATCATCAACAGAATACAAGAGATGGAAGAGTTCAGAATCTCAGGCATAGAAGATATGATAGAAGAAATTGATACATCAGTCGAAGAAAATGTCAAATCTACAAAGTTTCTGACACAAAACATCCAGGAAATGTGGGACATTATGAAAAGACCAAATCTAAGAACAATAAGAATAGAAGGAGAAGATTCCCAGCTCAAAGGCCCAGAAAATATTTTCAGCAAAATCAGAGAAGAAAATTTCCCTAACCTAAAGAAAGAGATGCCTGTAAACATGCAAGAAGCTTACAGAACACCAAATAGATTAGAGAAAAAAAAAAAAGGAAAATACTTGTGCCACATAAAAATCAAACACTAAATGTACAGACAAAGAATATTAAAAGTTACAAGGGGAAAATGCTAAGTGAAATACAAAGGCAGACATCAGAATTTAACCCAACTTCTCAGCAGAGACTCTAAAAGCCAGAAAGGTCTGAGTAGATGTCTTGCGGTGTCTAGGAGATCACAGATACCACCAGCCCAGGCTACTCTATACTTCAGCAAAACTTTCAATTACCATAGATGGAGAAAACAAGATATTCTATGACAAAACGAAATCGAAGCAATATCTATCCAGAACTCCAGTCCTACAAAAGACACTACAAGGAAAACTCCAACCCAAGGAGGTTAACTTCACTCTAGAAAACACAGGAAATAAATAATTTCATACCAGCAAAAGCAAAAGAAGGGAAATACACCCCCCCACACACTACCACTACATAAAGATCCAATGAAGAAAGAGACTTAAAGACCAATCTCCCTTATGAACAGTGATGCAAAAATACTCAATAAAATACTTGCAATCCAAGAACACATCCAAAACATCCACCATGATCAAGTAGGCTTCACCCCTGAGATGTAAAGATGGCACAATACACATACACACACACACACACACACACACACACACACACACACACAATCTATCAAAATTATCCACCATATAAACAAATTGAAAGAAAAAAGATATGATCATCTCATTAAATGCTGAAAAAGTCTTTGACAAAATCCAATACCCCTTCATGATAAAAGTCTTGGAGAGATCAAGGATACAAGGAACATACCTAAACACAATGAAAGCAATATACTCCAAGATAATAGCTATCATCAAATTAAATTGAGAGAAACTTAAAGGAATTTTACTAAAATCAGTGAGAAGACAAGGCTGTCCACGCTCTCCATATTTATTTAATACAGTACTTGAAGTTTTAATTAGAGTAATAAGACAACTAAAGGAGATCAATAGGATACAAATTGGTAAAGAAGAACTTAAAGTATTGCTAGTCACAGATGATAAGGTTGTATATATATATATATATATATATATACAAAAATTCTACCAGGGAACTTGAACAGCTGATAAACACTTTCAGAAAACTGGCTGGATACAAAATTTTAAAAATTGAGTAGTCCTTCTATATACAAATAATAAACTGACTGAGAAAGAAATTAGGCAAGCAACACTCTTCACAATAACCACAAATAATATGGAATATCTTGATATAACCCTAATCTAGCAAGTGAAAGACATGTATGACAAGAACTTCAAGTCTCTGAAGGAAGAAATTGAGAAGACCTCAGAAGATGGAAAGATCTCCAATGATCAGGGATGGTTAGGATTAATATAGTAAATATGGCCATCTTTTCTAAAGCAATCTATAGATTCAATGCTATTCCCATCAAAATTCCAACACAATTCTTTACAGACCTTGAAAGAATCATACTCATCTTCATATGGAAAAACAGAATCCCAGGATAGCTAAAACAGTCCTGTCCAATAAAAGAATTTCTTGATACAGAGCAATAGTAATAAAAACCACATGGTACTAGCATTATAGGTGTCCATGATTCACTGAAAAATGATACCCCAAACTCAAATAGCATGTAAACACAGAGAGTGTTTTATTCTGCCAAAGTCCAGCATGCTGGGATCTTCGATTACCAAGATAGACCCCAAAGTGAGCTTGCAAGCCCAACTTAAAGCACATTGGAATTCTGGGGTAGATAAGCTTTATCTGGGCATCTCTCTGGGCATTCCTGAAGCATTATTGAGTTATAAAGGTTGGGGCGTGGTTTTTGTTATTTTTTTTTTCCTACTAGTAATTGACTGGCCTGGGCTTGCCTGGACTTGCTCAGTTTTTAGGCCTAGTCTCCTTAACTGCCAATTTGAAGCCTGGCATGGAGTCAGCCTGTCTCATTCCTCTCAGTATAAAAGTGACAAATTGATCAATGGAATCCTATCAAAGAACCAGAAGGAAATCCACATACCTATGAACACTTGATTTTTGACAAACAATACAATGGAAAAAAGAAAGCATCTTTAACAAATGGTGCTGGTCTAACTGGATGTCTGCACACAGAATAATACGAATAGATCTATATCTATCACCTTGGACAAAACTCAAGCCCAAGTGGATCAAAGACTTCAACATAAAACTGGATACACTAAGTCTGATAAAAGAGAAAGTGGGGAACAGCCTTGAGTGCATTAGCACAGGAGACAGCTTCCTGAACAGATCACCAGCAACTCATGCACTAAGATTGACAATTAATAAGTGGGACCTCATAAAACTTAAAAGCTTCTGTAAGGCAAAGGATACCATCAAAAGAACAAAATGGCAGCTAACAGAATGGGAAAAGATCTTCAAACACCACATCACACACAGAGGGCTGATATTCAAATATATAAAGAACTCAAGAAACTAGACATCAACAAACCAAATAACCCAATTAAAAATGGGGTACAGATCTAAACAGAATTCTCAACATACGAATCTCTAATGGCAGAGGGGCACTTAAAGAAATGTTCAACATCCTTAGTCATCGGAGAAATGCGAATCAAAAGGACTCTCTGAGATTCCATCTTATACCTATCAGAGTGGTCAAGATCAAGCACTCAGGGGGCAGCTCATGCTGGCGAGAATGTAGAGGAAGGGGAACGCTCCTCCATTGCTGGTGGGAGTGCAAACTTGTACAACCACTTTGGAAAACAATTTGGTGGTTTCTCAGAGATTTGGGAATAGATCTACCTCAAGATCCAGCCTACTTCTGAGCATATACCCAGTAGAAGCTCGGTTAGCATTTTATCTAAGCTCTGTCCAACAGTCCAACAGTTACCTGGCAACAGCCAGGTATGCCTGACTTAAGGGACTGTTTACCCCCTCTGCTCTCTCTTACTCTCTCTTGATCTTGCTGTTGTTTTCCTGCTCCTGCTCTGTCCTCTTGCCCCTTCCCACCTCTCTCTCCATGTGCTCATGGCTGGCCTCTTCCTCCCCCTCCCCCTCCTCCTCTTCTTCTTCTTCCTCCTTCTCCTCTCTCTCTGTGTGTCTGTCTGTCTCTCTCTCTCTCTCTCTGTCTCTCTCTCTCTGTGTCTGTCTCTCTCTCTCTCTCTCTCTCTGCCTTTCTCTGCCTCTCTCTACTATACTCTTGACTCCCCTCCCCATGCCCTGAATAAACTCTACTCTGCCAAGGCACCCCCTTCCCCCATACCTAACTATACATTCATAAAACATATTCCTCCTCTCTCTTATATTTTTATTGGATATTTTATTTATTTATATTTCAAATGTTATCCTCTTTCCTGATTCCTGCCCCCCCAGAAATCCCCTATCCCATTCCCCCTCCTGCTTCTATGAGGGTGTGCCCCCACCCGCCCACCCACTCCCACCTCCTCACCCTCACATTCCCCTACACTGGGCCATAGAACCATCACAGGACCAAGGGCCTCTTCTCCCATTGATGACTGAAAAGGCCATCCTCTGCTACATATACGGCTGGAGCCATGCATCCCTCCATGTGGACTCCTTGGTTGGTGCTTTAGACCCTGGGAGCTCTGGTTGGTTGATCTTGTTGTTCTTTCTATGGGGTTGTTAATCCCTTCAACTCGCTCCTTCACTCCTTTCTCTAACTTCTCCTTTGGGGATCCCATGATCAGTTCAATAGTTGACTGCAAGCATCTGCCTCTGTATAAGTCAGGCTCTGGTAGAGCCTCTCAGAAGACAGCTATAACAGACTTCTGTCAGCATGCACTTCTTGGCATCCACTATTGTGTCTGCATTTAGTGACTGTATATGGGATGGATGCTTAGGTGGGGCAGTCTCTGGATGGCCTTTCCTTTAGTCTCTGCTCCATACTTTGTCTCCGTATTTGCTCCCATGAGTATTTAGTTACTCTTCTAAGAAGGACTGAAGCACCCACACTTTGGTCTTCCTTCTTGATCTTCATGTGGTCTGTGAATTGTATTTTTGATATTCCGAGCTTATGGGCTAATATCCACTTATCAGTGAGTGCATACCATATGAGTTCTTTTGTGATTGGGTTGCCTCACTCAGAATATTTTCTAGTTCCATTCACTTGCCTAAGAATTTCATGAATTCATTGTTTTTAGTAGCTGAGTAGTACTCCATTGTGTAAATGTACCTCATTTTCTGTATCCATTCCTCTGTTGAAGGACATCTGGATTCTTTCCAGTTTCTGGCTATTATAAATAAGGCTGTTATGAACATAGTGGAGCATGTATCCTTGTTATATGTTGGAGCATCTCTTGGCTATATGCCCGGGAGTGGTATAGCTGGGTCCTCAGGTTCAATTTTCTGAGGAATTGCCAGACTGATTTCCAAAGTGTTTGTAGCAGCTTGCAACCCCACCAACAATAGAGGAATGTTCCTTTTTCTTCACATCCTCGCCAGCATCTGCTGTCACCTGAGTTTTTGCTCTTAGCCATTCTGACTGATGTGAGTTGGAATCTCAGGGTCGTTTTGATTTGCATTTCCCTAAAGGCTAAGGGTGTTGAACATTTCTTTAGGTACTTCTCAGCCATTCGAATTTCCTCAATTGAGAATTCTTTGTTTAGCTCTATAATCCATTTTTAATAGTGTTATTTGATTGTCTGGAGTCTAATTTTTTTTTATTTCTTTGTATATATTGGATATTAGCCCCGTATCAGATGTAGAATTGGTAAAGATCTTTTCCCAATCTGTTGGTTGCCATTTTGTCGTATTGACAGCGTCCCTTTGCCTTACAGAAGCTCTGCAATTTTATGAGCTCCCATTGGTGTTCTGTTCAGGAACTTTTCCCCTGTACCCATGTATTTGAGGCTCTTCCCCACTTTCTCTTCTAATAGATTCAGTGTATCTAGTTTTACATGGAGGTCTTTGATCCACTTGGACTTGAGCTTTGTACAAGGAGATAAGAATGGGTTGATTTGCATTCTTCTACATGCTGACCACCAGTTGAACCAGCACCAATTGTTGAAAATGCTGTCTTTTCCCCTCCACCGGATGGTTTTAGCTCCTTTGTCAAAGATCTAGTGTCCATAGGTGTGTGGGTTAATTTCTGGGACTTCAGTTCTATTCTATTGATCTACCTGCCTGCCTCTATACCAATACCATACAGTTTTTATCATGCTCTGTAGTACAGCTTGCGGTCAGGGAAGATGACTCCCCCAGAAGTTCTTTTATTGTTGAGAATAGTTTTCACTACCCTGGGTTTTTTGTTATTACAAATAAATTTGAAAATTGCTCCTTCTAACTCTATGAAGCATTGAGTTGGAATTTTGATGGGGATTGCATTGAATCTGTAGATTGCTTGCAGCAAGATGACCATTTTTTACTACATTAATCCTGCCAATCCATGAGCATGGGAAATCTTTCCATCTTCTGAGATCTTTGATTTCTTTCTTCAGAGACTTGAAATTCTTGTCAAACTTGCTTGGGTAGACAAGGTATTTTATACTATTTGTGCCTATTGTAAAGGGTGTCGTTTCCCTAAATTCTTTCTCAGACTGTTTATCCTTTGAGTAGAGGAAGGCTACTGATTTGTTTGAGGTAATTTTATATCCAGCTACTGCACTGAAGCTGTTTATCAGGTTTAGGAGTTCTCTGGTGGAATTTTTGGGCTCACTTAAGTATACTACTATAACATCTGCAAATAGTAATATTTTGACTTCTTCCTTTCCAGTTTGTTTCTCTTTGACCTCCTTTTGTTGTCTAATTGCTCTGGCTAGGACTTCTAGTACTATATTGAATAGGTAGGAAGAGAGTGGGCAGCCTTGTCTAGTCCCTGATTTTAGTGGGACTGCTTCAAGTTTCTCTTCATTTAGTTTGATGTTGGCTACTGGTTTGCTGTATATGGCCTTTACTATGCTTAAATATGGGCCTTGAATTCCTAATCTTTCCAAGACTTTTACCATGAAGGGATGTTGAATTTTGTCAAATGCTTTCTCAGCATTTAATGAGATGATCATGTTTTTTTTTTTCTTCGAGACAGGGTTTCTCTGTGTAGCCCTGGCTGTCCTGGAACTCACTCTGTAGACCAGGCTGGCCTTGAACTCAGAAATCCACCTGCCTGTGCCTGCTTCCCAAGTGCTGGGATTAAAGGCGTGTGCCACCACGCCTGGCGTGTTTTTTTTTTCCTTTGAGTTTGTTTATTACATTGCTGATCTGGTTATCTCTAGTGCTACCTGCACTGTCTATGACTGGAGCCTGTCCCTCCTGTTATCTTGGTTATGTCAGAACTCCACAGAGTCCAGCTGTCTTTGGGATCCTGTGATCCTAAGATCCTGACGGTCAGAGTTCCTGAGCGTCAAGCTGCCTCTGGGATCCTGAAATCCAGGTATGACCAAGCTCCTGAGATCCTGTGATCCTGTGATCCTATCATTCTATGATCCTGGGTGTGTTAGAGCACCTGGGAGTCCAGCTTCCTCTGAGTGTTGTGAGGTTGGCTCAGAGCTGGTGCCCAATGTTTGCTCAAGGCAGAGGCTCAGATCAGAAGGGTCCCTCCTCTCTTTATCTTTTTATAAACACATCAAGCTCCACCATACCACAAGGACACATGTTCAGCCATGTTCACAGCAGCTTTATTTATAATAGGCAGAAACTGGAAACAACCTAAATGTCCCTCAAGTAAAGAATGGATCAAGAAGATGTGACGCATTTGCAGAATGGAGTATTACTCAGCCATTTAAAAAATGATGACATCATGAAATATGCAGGCAAATTGGTAGAGCTAGAAAAGATCATCTGGAGTGAGGAAGCCCAGACACAAAAGGACAAACATGGTATGTACTCACTTACAAGTAATATTAGTCATAAAGCACAGTATAACCAAGCTACACGCCATAGACCCAAAGAAGCTAAGTCACAAGGAGGGCTCAATGTGGGATGCTTGAGTCTTACTGAGAGGGGGAACTATATTAAACAGGGAGGAGGAGGTGTGGGGGGAGGGAGGAGACCAAGTTGGGAGGGGTGAGGATGGGAACAAGAGGAATGAGGTGTGTGTGGGGGGGAATAGAGTCCTGGGAGAGACACCTGGATTGGAGGAGGCATCTCTGAGACCAGCTAGAAACCTAGGACAATAGAAACTCCCAGGAATCTATGAGGGTAATCCTAGTTAAGACTCCTAGCAGTGGAGGGATATGAAGCCTGAATTGGCCAACTTCTGTAACCAAGAAAGACTTCCAATGGAGGGATTGGGATACTACCAACCCAGCCACAAAACCTTAACATGTCTTGACTTGCCACAGTTTGTCCTGCCTATAGTATGTACAGGAGTAAAAGACGGAGCAGAATTTGAGGAAATGG
>CACVCL010034565.1:0-32381 GCA_902729485.2 Mus minutoides
AACCACAAAAACAGCTGGGCATGGTGGCGAATGCCTTTAATCCCAGCACTCGGGAGGCAGAGGTAGGTGGATTTCTGAGTTCGAGGCCAGCCTGGTCTACAAAGTGAGTTCCAGGACAGACAGGGCTACACAGAGAAACCCTGTCTTGAAAAACCAAAAAAAAAAAAAAAACCAAAAGAAAAAAACCCCCACCATATTAACAGCAAAGACTTAAAGAAAGAATTCCCTATCACTTGGCAACAAGACAAGAAAATTGTGAGGCACTGTCCTACTTGTTTAGTATATCACCAAACTTTATTACTTACAGGAAGTAACCTTAATGGTAACCAAAGAAATGAAATTTGGCAGAGATATGTTCCATTTTACAGAGTTTGATAAACTGATATGTGCATCATACTATAAAAATATACTCATAATTTAAATGGACAACAAAAACAGGATGATTCTGATATTACACATTTGTTAGAAGTTATGGCCATTATGGGAATACCCACATCAATTAAAATGTACAACGGTCTGACATATGTCTCTAATAAGATAAAACAATTTTTAATACATTATAAGATAAAACATGTTACAATCATATAGCATAATCCTATAGGACAAGCAATTGTGGAGAGATCTAATTGAGTTCTAAAAGAGATGCTTAATAGGCAAAAGAGAGCAACAAAAACACCCAGAGATAGATTACATAGTGCTTTATTAACCTTAATTTTTTAAATGCTAATGAACAGAAAACTAACGCTGCTATAAGACATTGGATTGCTGAAAAAAACTGCTAAATTAAACCAGCCTGTTTACTTCAAGAATGTTCTGACATCAGAATGGAAAATGGCAAATGTGTTAGTCTGGCAGAGTCCTATATTTCCACAAGGAGAGAAAAGCTATGGGTTCCTTCCAAATTGATAAAAATTAGAGATGACAAAGGTAGAACCCCTAAAGACCTTGGCTGCAGACAAGAAGAAAGAGACAAGTACAAAAAGAGAGGTGATGTATATATCTTTGTACACCAAGACAACTATAGAAGAAGCTGAGATTTAAATGTCTAAATATAGTCAATAACACCTATTGGGTATAAAATTCTCATGACTTCTTGTTACATACAATCCTTTAAGATAACATGTGTGTGTGTGTGTGTGTGTGTGTGTGTGTGTGTGTGTGTGTGTATATATATATATATATATATATATATATATATATATATATATATATATATATATATATATATATATATGATATTTTCTTTATTTACATTTCAAATGCTATCCGGAAAATACACTATACGCCCCCACCCTACTCCCCTAGCCACCAACTACCACCTCTTGGCCCTGGCATTCCCCTGTACTGGGGCATATAAAGTTTTCAAGACCAAGGAGCCTCTCTTCCCAATGATGGCCAACTAGGCCATCCTCTGCTACATAGGCATCTATAGACACGAGATCTGGGGGTACTGGTTAGTTCATATTGTTGTTCCACCTATAGGGTTGCAGTCCCTGTCAGCTCCTTGGGTACTTTCTTTAGCTCCTCCATTGGGTGCCCTGGGTTCCATCCTATAGATGACGGTGAGCATCTACTTCTGTGTTTGCCAGGCACTGGCATAGCCTCACTCTAGATAGCTATATCAGGTTCCTTTCAGCAAAATCTTGCTGGCATTTGCAATATTGTCTGGGTTTGGTGGCTGACTATGATATGGATCCCAGTGTGGGTTAGTCTCTGGATGATCCATTCTTTCTTTCATCTTAGCCCAAAACTTTGTCTCTGTAACTCCTTCCATAGGTGTTTTGTTCCCTATTCTAAGGACCCACTTTGGTCATCCTTCTTCTTGTTTTTCTTGTGTTTTGCAAATTGTATCTTGGGTATTCAAAGTTGTGGGCTAATATCCACTTATCAGTGTGTGCATACCATGTGTGTTCTTTTGTGATTGGGTTACCTCACTCAGGATGATATCCTACAGATCTATTTATTTGCCTAAG
Organism: Mus minutoides; assembly: GCA_902729485.2. Taxonomy (NCBI): domain Eukaryota; kingdom Metazoa; phylum Chordata; class Mammalia; order Rodentia; family Muridae; genus Mus; species Mus minutoides. The sequence goes on from CACVCL010034565.1 coordinate 1,974, forward strand.
AATTTCATAAATTCATTATTTTTAATAACTGTGTAGTACTCCATTGTGTAAATATACCACATTTTCTGTATCCATTCCTCTGTTGAGGGACATCTGGGTTATTTCCAGCTTCTGGCTATGATAATTAAGGCTGCTATGAACATAGTGGAGCATATGTCCGCATTACCAATTGGAACATTTTCTGGGTATATACACAGGAGTGGTATTGCTGAATCTTTCGGTAGTACTATGTCCAGTTTTCTGAGGAACCACCAGACGGATTTCCAGAGTGGTTGTACCAGCTTGCAATCCCACCAACAATGGAGGAGTGTTCCTCTTTCTCCACATCCTTGCCAGCATATGCTGTCACTTGAATTTTTGATCTTAGCCATTCTGACTGTTGTGAGGTGGAATCTCAGGGTTGTTTTGGTTTGCATTTCCTTGGTGATTAAGGATGTTGAACACATTTTCAGGTGCTTCTCAGCCCTTCAGTTTTCCTCAATTGAGAATTCTTTGTTTAGCTCTGTACTCCATTTTTTAAATGGGGTTATTTGAATTTCTGGAGTCCAGCTTCTTGAGCTCTTCTATATATTGGATATTAGTCTCTATCAGATTTAGGATTGGTAAAAATCCTTTCCCAATCTTTTGGTGGACTTTTTGTCTTATTGACATTGTCTTTTGCCTTAGAGAAGCCTTTCAATTTTATGAGGTCCTATTGTCAATTCTTGATCTTACAGCACAAGCCATTGCTGTTTTGTTTAGAATTTTTTTCCAGTACCCATAGAAATTTATATTTTATTTTGATTATATGATCTATCTAACCCCTAAAGAAAAATATTTGTCTTTCTTTATTTATCTTCATTAATGAATTTTTGTACTTTACACCTTTCATATGAATATTTTTACAGAGGTATATATTGTTTGTAAGGTTTATACATTGCTGAATGAAAGAGGAGGAAGACAGGCCTGACAATATTCTGGGCCCTTCCATTCCAGCTCCTTGATTGTTTCTACCTCAAATACAGTGAAGCTGTTTCCTCTAAAGACTTGTTTCCAGGACACTTCCAGAACAGCTAGTTTGTCCATCTAACCATTAAGACTGATATAATCAGGATGTCAGCTAAGCTGTGAACTTTCTCATCACATAGAGACTGGAAGGCAAATGATGTTAATTAGTTCTCCTTTGACAAATCCAATTTTCCCATTTCCCTTTTGGCCCTCATAAGAGAATTCTTTTCCCTACTTCAGATAAAAGCAAGCAAAAGAATATTGTTGTTTCAGTCACTTAGCTTGGATGGATGGTACTTTTATATTATAAATTATAGATATATTTCCATTTTAAGGGAAAATTCACAAATGTAGCTTTGGACAGTGAGAAAATTGAAGAGCACAGACTCAATGATTTTCACCTTCCCTTTCCTCTTCTCTATCATTCCTTTTTAGGTAAAGGAAGAGGGAATGGAAGTGGAAAAGAGGGTATATAGTAATATAAAAATTAGAGGAATAGAAAAATAGGTATAGGTTATCAAATTTAATCTTACACAAAACATTTTATAGCCATATCTTACACTGTAGAAATCTTTATAATTAGTGCAAATTAATTATAACTTTACATTGGCACAGAATTTAAAGATTGTTTAGCTCTGTGCCCCATTTTGTGATGGGGTTGTTTGATTTTCTGGAGTCTAGCTTCTTGAGTTCTTTGTATATATTGGATATTAGTCCCATATCAGATTTAGGATTGGTAAAAATCCTTTCCCCACCTGTTAGTGGCCTTTTTGTCTTATTGACAGTGTCTTTTGCCTTACAAAACTTTGCAATTTCATGACGACTCATTAGTCGATTCTTGATCTTATAACAGAAGTCATTGGTGTTCTGTTCAGGAATTTTTCCTCTGTGCCCATACTTTCAAGGCTTTCCCCCACTTTCTCCTCTGTAAGTTTTAGTGTCTCTGGTTTTATATGGAGTTCTGCAAGCTTGTACAACAACTCTGGAAATCAGTCTGGCAGTTTCTCAGAAAATTGGACATAGTACTACTGGAAAATCCAGCAATACCTCTACTGGGCATATATCCAGAAGATGTTCCAACTGGCAATAAGAACACATGCTCCACTATGTTCACAACAGACTTATTTATAATAGCTAGATGCTGGAAATAACCCAGATGTCCCTCAACAGAAGAACGGATACAAAAAATGTGGTACATTTACACAGTGGAGTACTACTCAGCTATTAAAAACTATGAATTCATGAAATTCTTAGGCAAATGGATGTATCTGGAGGATATCATCCTGAGTGAAGTAACCCAATCTCAAAAGTAAACACATGGTATGCACTCACTTAAAAGTGGATATTAGCCCAGAAACTTAGAATATCCAAGATACAATATGCAAAACACATGAAACTCAAGAAGAAGGAAGACCAAAGTGTGGATACTTTGTTCCTTCTTAGAATGGGGAACAAAATACCCATGGAAGGAGTTACAGAGACAAAGTTTGGAGCTAAGACAGAAGAAAAGACCACCCAGAGATTGCCCCAACTGGGGATCCATCCTATATTCAACCTCCAAACACAGACACTATTGCATATACCAGCAAGATTTTGCTGAAGTGGCCTTGATATACCTGTCTCTTGTGAGGCTATACCAGTGCCTGGCAAATACAGAAGTAGATGCTCACAGTCATCTATTTGATGGAACACAGTGCTCCCAATGGAGTACCTAGAGAAAGTACCCAAGAAGCTGAAGTGGTCTGTAACCATATAGGAGGAACAGCAATTTGAACTAACCAGTATGACCTGAGCTCATGTCTCTAGCTGCATATGTAGCAGAAGGTGGCCTAATCGGCTATGATTGGGAGGAAAGGCCCTTGGTCTTGTATAGATTATATGCCCTAATACAGGGGAATGCCATGGCCAGGAATTGGGAGTGGGTGCATTGGGGAGTAGGGTGGGGGAGCATATAGTGTACTTTCAGGATAGCATTTGAATTTTAAATGATGAAAATATCTAATAAAAATATTTTTAAATAAATAAAAATGAATTTTAAGATTGATACATATTTAATGTTTTCATTGTTGTGAATTTCTTATATTGACACAAAATTATAAATTAATATTGTTACTCTTTGATAGGCATTGTGCCTGTGAAACTTATCTGAGAACACAAGGCTTAGACCCAGTTCTTCTAATAACTGCAATTACTAACTGTTTAGGATAATTAAGTAACACAAGTTAAAGGCCAGATAGTAAACTAATGACTGCAATAGATTCTGATTTAATTATAATAAAGTGTTTTAAATTTACTCAAATAGAAGTGACTAATAATAGTTAAATTTAACCGTTCATATGTAATTTATATAGATAGATAATCTTCAAAAGTGTCAGAAAAAAAGTGTCACCATGATTCCTAAACAACACAAAGACTCAACCAAGAAAGAGAAATACAGAAAATTTCCCTTATAAACATTGATGCAAAAATACTCAAAAAAATACTTGCAAACCCAATCCCACCACATCAAAACTTAATTCATGATGATCATATAGGCTTCATCCCAGGAATACAGTGATATTCAAACTACAAAAATCCACCAATATTCTCCACCATATAAACAATCAGAATGGAAAACACACACACACACACACACACACACACACAATCACCTCATCAGATTTTGAAAGAAACCTTTGACAAAACCCAACATTCCTTCTTTATTTTAAAAAGTCTTGGAGTTATTAGGAATAAATGGCACATACTTAAACACAATGAAAATACATCAGGCCAATAGCCAACATCAAAGTAAATGGAGAGAAACCCAATGCAATTCCACTAAAATCAGATACAAGATAAGGCTATCCACTCTCACCATAACTATTAAATGTAGTACTTGAAGTTCTAGATAGAGCAATAAGACAACAAAAGATGATCAAGGAAATACAAATTGGAAAGGAAGAAGTCAAAATATTGCTATGTGCAGATAATGTGATAGTATACATAAGTGACCACTAAAATTCTATCAAAGAACTCTTATAGCTGATAAACATCTTCAGCACAGTAGCTGTATACAAAATTAACTCAAAAAATTATTAACATTCCATTATACAAAAGATGAATAGGCTAAGAAAAACTTAGGAAACAAACCCTTCAGAATAGCCACAAATAATATAAAATACCTTGGTATGACTAAAATCAAGCAAGTGAAAGATTTGTATGACAAGAACTTCAGGTGTCTGAAAAGAAATTGAAGAAGTAATCAGAAGATGGCATCATCTTCCATGCTCATGTAGAAGTAGGATTAACATAGTGAAAATGGCCATTTTACCAAAAGCATCCTACAGATTCAGTGTGATTTCTATAAAATTTCCTACAGAATTCTTTACCCACCTTGAAAGAATAATTCTTCATTATATGTGGTTAAAAAAAAAATGCCAGTATAGCTAAAAAATCCTGAACAAGAAAAGAACTTCTGGGAAGTATCACCATCCATGATCTCAACCTCTACTACAGACCTCAGGGAGTTTTATGGAAGAATTGTGAGTAAGATTGAAGGAGCTGGAAGGGTCAAGATCATCAGAAGAAAACCTACAGAACCAACTAACCTAGGTCTATGGGGGCTCCCAGAGACTGAACCACCAACAAAAGAGTATGCACTGATTGGACCTAGTCTGCATGTACATATGTAACAAATATGCCTCTTAGTCTTCATGTGTGTCTCATGAAGACTAATTGAAGTATGGCCTGTCTCTGACTTGGACTCTGTTGCCTCTTTTGCATCCCTTTCCCACAGTTGGGCTGCCTTCTCTGGCCTCAGTGTGGGAGAGAATGTACTTAGTCCTGATACAATTTGATGCACCAGGATGGGTTTGTCCCTGGGTGGGTGGATGCGAGGGAACCTCCTTTCTTGAGAAGAGGAGAGGGAATGGAGGGTGGAAGTTGTAAGTGTGCTGCTGAGAGGAGAGTAGGGAAGTGGCTGCAAGCAGGATATAAAGAGAATAAATAAACAAATGATAACATTAATATATATATATATATATATATATATATATATATATATATATATATATATATATATATATATATTCACAAATAATTAAGCTGGTATTCGTGCACAGTATGATAAATACACAAATACTGAGTAATACTTGTGTAATTTCCATGGCATCACACTTAGAAACTTTTGTCATGTCCAATCTCAGTCAATAAATCTCCAAATAAATAAATGACTTATTTAAATGAAAATAAAATGTTTTAAAACTGGAATTCTATAAAGTGAATCCGAATTTGCTGATAATACACAACAAAACAATAATTAAAGTAGCAAATATTTGATGACTCAAGACTCCATGATTCTAGGCTGAAGAGATGACTCTCAAAGATGGAGAGATATTAGTAGTACTTTATTGCTTATGTAGAGGACCTGAGATCAGTCCCTAGCACCCAAAGAAGGAAGTTTATAAGTACATGCAACTGCAGATCCCTTGAACCAATGAACTCTTCTGGCATCTGAAGGCACTACAGACAGAAAGGTATACACACCATCACCACCACCACTACTGTTGCTACTACTAGTATTAGTAACACTAGCTTTTAAAAATCACCCTCACAATTTCACAACAAGATTTATTTTATGACCACATTCAGTATTCAGATATAGAACAACAGGAACATAAATATCAGTGTTTATATACTATTTAAAAGTTTTGAAAACTTATTCCCATGGGAACATCCCTGGGGGGAATCCGGCCATTTTCTCCTGGAAAACTTTATCGAAGGTTTCAGCTTGGGCTACTGTGAAGTGATTCTTCCAGTCCCCAGTTGTGCCTGTAAAATGTGAAGAAGATACATAGGTGAATTAATAATGGTTGTAACACTGCACTAGCTCTTCCCATCATAGGCTTTTAACCATCTGTTTGATAAAGATCACACAGTTAATATGCTACATCCACTCCAGTAGTGACTCACATTACAGGTTTAGAAATCTGGAAGCAGGCCTGAGGCAGAGTTTCAAGGAAACAGCCTCCTGGAACCTTGGCATTCCCATAGCTAGAATGCCCCAGATTTGTCTCTGCAATATTGTGGAGGGTCTTGCATGCTTTCTTACAGTATTTTAATGGAAAAGAGTTAGAAGTCTCAGGGAAGCTTAGCAAAGTATACTTAGAATCTTCATTATAGCCAGGTATAAAGGACTACATTGCATATTAGAAGCAAGTTGGTGAATTCTTCTGACAAATGGAGATTCCCTACAGATACTTAAAAGAACAACCAAGTTACACTCCTATGCAAGAATTTACCAAGGCCTAGGAAATAGGAGGGTATTGCATTATTCATGAGAAGGTCTGCTAGAGCAGAACCCCCTGGTACTAGCTCTCACAAGGCTCAAAGGAGTAGCACAAATTGTGACTAGGGTGTGAAATCCTTACCTGTCATTAGCTGACTCTAGGCAGGGCTGTTTTATCATTACTGTAAACATTACCTGGTTCCTGTTATTCTTTTAAAGTCATTTCTCTGTTTTGTGTCAGATACTTCAAAGTACTTTGCCTGCTGTGACACCTTACCTCTTTGTTTTCTGTATTATATAAGACTGGTGTTTGATTTGTGACAACACATTCAGATTCAGCACACTCTTTCCTGTCTGCATCTGTCTGTCAATTCTACACTGTTATGTGTACCATGCATTTATGCTTTGAATATACACACCAAATATGCATCTAATATATTTGAAAAGAGAGTATTTCTGAAATTACTAAATGGTTCATTTTACAAAGAGTGCCAGACATATAGGACATACTCATTGTGGGATTCTAAAATAAATTTGTGAATACCTGAGAAAGGTATAGGCAGTGCTCCTATTTTGTTGATGAGGAAAAATTAATTTTTGAGATGTTACCAGTATGATAGTGATGGATGTGTATTTGAATCCAAAAAGAATGACAATGGAAGCCATACTCAACCTGCCGGAACCTTTATTCCCATGATTGAGGGGGCCAACTGAGCCCGGTCTGTGGCATTAATAAATCAAACTACCATTTTCTGTAGAAAACTTCGGAAGTCCTGAAATCATATATACAAACTTCTTCCTCTGTCTAAATTATGTCCTACCTTTTCCTCTCCCAACCTATATGCTAGGCAATCTAACATCAGCAATACTGGCTTGATCTTTTTATATATACACAGATTATTCCTGCCTCCCACCAAACCTGTTCCTATCATACTATCCAACCAAGCAGTGTTTATCATCTCAATCATCCAAACAGACTTCAATTGTTCTGTCTACATTTTAGTATTTACTTATAGAAGTAAATCATTTTAAAGCAACTTTGAAATAATATCTTAAAATAGTTTCTACTTATGTGTGTGTGGGTTCACACGAGTGCTGCAGATACACACAGCTGTCTTGATTTTCTCACCAGATGCAGTGGACTCAGCCCCTCACAGCTGAGGGCATTGCAGGACTCTGTTTCACTCATCCATGGTGTTTTGTGATGCATGAAGATCTGTATAATTTCAGCCCCTGTCCTATGCAGCACTGTGTATTCTGACCATATATTGGTTTTCACCATTCCATTCCAGAATGACTTTAGTTAGAGATGAATCAACTGCTCATGCTGTTTTGTGTCTTCCTTCACCCTTAGAGAGCTAATAGTTTTCATTTAATTACATCTTGCTCTTGGTCTCCTTATTAATGACACTGTAACCTTCTCTTCCCATCTTTCCTCCATTTACAACCCAACAGGACCCATCATTGCTTTATTTTCTGTGACACTGTTATGTTTACTATGCATTTATGCTTTGAATATATAACCAGAATATTCATCAATATATTTGAAAAGAAAGTGTTTCTGAAATTACTAAATGGTTCATTTTACAAAGAGTGCCAGACATATAGGACATACTCAGTGTGAGATTTTTAAATAAATTTGTGAATACCTGAGAAAGGTATAGGCAGTGCCCCTATTTTGCTGATGAGGAAAAATTAGTTTTTGAGATGTTACCAGTATGATAGTGATGGATGTGTATTTGAATCCAAAAAGAATGACAATGGAAGCCATTTTTTTCTTTATCATATTACCTTCTTTGTGTATCATCACATGAGTTAATTTTAATTCCCCACAGGGCTATATTAAAAAATATATAGAGAATTCATAAAAATGTAAATCCCTAATACAGCATATTAAAATAATATACTATAATTTATATGAATATAAAAGTGTCATCTAATGAGATGGGTACCTATTAATATCCATTGCTTCTCTCAGGTTCTTTCTTTTCTTTATTAGAACATGTTTTCTTATTGTTTTTGACAGCATGCCTAGATCCTGATAAGCCAAACAAGATAGATGTTAGACTACAAGCATCTCAACAAATTCAATATGGATTCCAAATGAAATAATCAGTCCATCTGATAAAACCACATCTTTGGAGGTTCACACATGGAGTTGTAAGTTCAACTATGTGCAAATTCTGTGCACCCCACTGATGTACTTTTATTTTCATTCCTTGTTTCTAAAAATCTCCCCAAACTTTTGTGTGTCAGAAGGCAGGATAACCCTAACATGTGGTGGCATAACTCTTTTTGAAAAAGAACTTCCTCTGGAAGTTCTGAAGGCTTCAGATCTCATATCAGAGTATTGTCCTTTGTAGGATTTTCTTTTTGGCCTGAAGATGTCAGGCTTCTTCCTCTGTCCTTGTGTCATCTTCCCTTTTTGACTCTGATTAATGTCTTCTGAAGATACCAGTGAAAATGATTAATGGCCCAACTGTGTGTCTATTAAACATATACTGTGAAGTAATGAGGGCTGGAATTTTGAGGTTTGCCAGAATATATTTCCTGTACATGTCTTGATCATGGAATTGCCTTTACAATGTTTTGTCAGCCAAATAGTGTGTGAATATCCCTCTAGTCTACATTTCCTGCAAAGTCTAAATATTGAATTACAATGACTACAATTGCACGTGGAAAATCATTGCTTGGCGATTAAAACCAGATACATCTCACCAACTTGAATGATTGAATCTCTGGGATAAAGTTGACAAAGTAGCTCTCCAGAGGCAATAAAAGAAATTTCCTTCTGTTCTTGAGATAAGAACAATTAAAGGATTGGGAAAATAGGTCTAGTGAATTCCTCCAGGCTAACACAAGTCTAACACTTAATATAGCTTTTAATGCTTTATGATTTGGGATAATAGATTATCTAATGGTAGATAATGAAATTTGTTTTAGCATTATCTTTGATTTGCTCATAATTTGATGATTCAAAAATGGCACAATCTGATAGAGGAATTGAGAAGACAAATATTATCTTTTGTTTTTAACCATACACCAACTGTATGCTTTATATTTCTTTTTTTTCTTTTCTTTTTTTTTCAATTTTTTATTAGATATTTTCTTAATTTACAATTCAAATGCTATTCCTAAAGTCCCCTCCCCCTCCCCCCTCCCCCCTCCCTGCTCCCCTGCTCACCTACTCCCACTTCTTGGCCCTGGCGTTCTCCTGTATTGGGGCATATAAAGATTGCAGTACCAAGGGGCCTCTTTTCCCAATGAAAATATTATCTTTATATACATTTTCCTTTCCAAATTATTTCCAGACATATCCATTTCATCATTCTCTATAATGAATTAGTGAAGCAAGTGGTTAATGTATTTGGTGTCCCCCATAGTGGCCTGATTTCCAGAGTTACACAGTTTACTGGCTATTGGTGTCACACTAATATAAGAAAAATAATCCCCCAAATAACAGCTGTCTTCAAATGCAAAAAAAAATAACTATATGCTACATATAATCACTAAGATAATTAAATCTCAAAAGACTAATAAAGTATTATCAAGTATTTTGGCAGAACTCTGAAATAACTACTGTATGTATGTATGTATGTATGTATGTATGTATGTATGTATTCCTGCTATCATCTGTGGTGCATGCCAAATTCTACTTGTATTTGGAAAAGATTAAATCTAAGTGTGGTCTCATCCTAAAATTATCTTCCTGGAAAAGCAGAAACAACAATTGTCTTCATGGAATTCTGTCTTAAATTCTCTTCCTCCTGCTCTGATTTGTCTCTGCTAATGTTTTGCTTGTCTGTTTCCTTATCCCTTTGCTCTTAGCACAGCTACTTCATTCCTTTAGGTTTGTAATAACAGACTTTTATTTTCTTATAATGTTTTAACTCTGTCAAATTCTCATTCATTATAGGAAATCTAGTAACAGACCACGTTCCTTGGTGAGACCTTCATTTCTAATGCAGAGATATATGTATCCACAGAGTCTGGAGTGCAGGAGTCTGAGGGAAGCTGGCAAAAACAATTTATTCTTTTACATGCATCAATCTCTAGTGTATAGTTTTCCATTTTCTTTTAGTGAATTGTGACATATCTTTATGTTTAAATCTCAGTCAAACCTTCCTATTACTTGGATAGTAAGACTACTGGAATAAATATAATCTGGTAACTAATTTGACTTCATTTCTTTTCTACAAAATCTCCTGATATCCTTATATTGTTAGTATACAAATCTCACACTCCAAAGCTGTCAATTGAAGGTAAGGGCTGAAACATGAAAATTATGGATAAAGAAAATTAAACTCATAACTTTTTACTTCATTCATTTGTACCCATGTTTTTATTCATTGTTAAATAACTGATGAGTGACACCATCTTTCTTCTACTCTAAGTTCCATCTCACCTATAATTATCTAATCAGGTCTGGGTGAGGTTCAAGTCTGATTCATTCTGGCAAAATCATTCCAGAACTGTACAGCTATGAAACCATACACAATCTGCTCCAATCATAGAGAGAGTTGGTACAGAAATAGAGAGGATTGAAATTCCCCTTCCAGGAGAGATAATTCCAAAGAAGAGAGGGGTCATGAACCTAAAGGTTGGAAAATAACAGCAGATTTTAACACTGGAGAATTTTCTTAGTCTTATTGGCATATAATCTTGGCTTACACTGGGCAGCAATCTTTACCTGTTCAAGATCTTTTCAAGCTGTTAATGTAATTTTTGTGGTTCTATGGTTATCATCTTAGATATATCTTTGGTCTACTGCATTACACTTTTTAATATTTTAGAGATGCGGATTACAGTACAGGAAACTTTACAATGCCTCATAGAACACTGACTATTTTCCCATTTTTTTTTTCACTCAAGTTATTGGGACATGACCATCTCCAATCCCAGGTTTATCTCTCAGAAGAAATAAACTTTCCAGGGTGTCTGAGGCCCACATCTTCTCCATAAATACATTCCCTGTAATGTCTGTGAGAAACTATCAGTGATGAGCAGTGACTTTCAGTATGTTCCCAACAACTAGTTAGAGCTTCGTTGGCACAACAGGCCCTTCACATGTTCTGAAGCTAGACAATCTCATTACCTTTTCTCATGAGGTTCAAGCCATTAGTAACCAGATCTTTCTTAATGAGACTATAATTGGACATGTTGTTTTCTTTCATGGCTTGGAAGGAGCTGTACTTGAGGACCAGATCCAGCTCATCTGGCCCTAATTTTTTCCCTAGGAAGTCACAGATCTTCTTTATGGCACCCTTTGTATCCTAAAAGAAGAAGAAACTGAAATGAGGGCAATAAACAGAGAGCACTGAGAGAAAAGATTCAAATCTGGGATCTGTGGATGGGGATGATCAAAGACTTGTGAAAAGGGCATTATCAAATGAGAGAGCATGAATAGGATTTAGGCAATAAAAGAAATGAAACAAAGGGAGGAATGACTCACACTCAACATTTATATATTGAATGGGCTTGCAATGTGATTGATCTCTGGTCTCTAAAAGACAGATGCTGGGGATTCTTTTTAGGGAGAAGAAAATGTTAGAGAGAGGTTCTCATAGAACTAAGGTTAAACATAAACTTGCCTTTTAGAGGATCATGACCTTGAGTATCAGACCATCGTCGGTCCATCTCCATAGTGCTGAAATCACAGTTGTGTACTGACACAGTCACTAAGTATACTGAGTTTTTGTTTTTTTTTTTCTGAAGACAGGGCCTCACTATGGAGTTTTTTCTTGTGTGATGGAAGTTGTTGTGGAGATTCGTATAAGTCAAGCTCACAGAGAACAGAAATCCATCCTGCGCTGGAGCGGTGTGGACCAGAAGGGAAGGGGTCCGCTGCCCCCCTGTCTATCTCCCGGCTGCAGACTCAGGTCCCACAAGATTGGACTGGAACAGATGTGTGTTCCTCTCACCAGTGATCCCGAGATCGCTAGGAGAGTCCCGTGGGAAACCTGGTCAGGTGCACAGCCCCTGGGCCTTGAACCCTGTGCTGGAGCAGTGTGGACTGGAAGGGCTCTTTATTTAATCTTAATTCTATGTTATTGAATATTTTCTCTAAAGTTTTGGAAATTTTATCTATATTGTCAACTTTCTCATCCAGGCCTGTAATTGAGCTTTTTAGTTCAGCTATTCATTTGGGTCTCTATACAATCACCAATCCTTTAATTTTTATTCTGATCTTGTTTTTAATTAACTTATTTTTAAATGACACATAAACATGATTATGGTGAACACTTATGGTATACTATCTGATGTATCCATATATACATATATTTTCTACTGCTTAAACCAGTTCAAATCTCTCTGTGTATCTCATTAAATATTTAGCTTTTCTTCATAATGAACAATTCAACAACCTTCCTTCTTGCTTTTAGGATACACAGTACACTCCTACTCCCTCTAGCCAATAGCTCACAAGATATTTTCTCCTAGCAAAACCTTTAGTATCCAATTTTCCGATCCCCACTTCTTCATAGTCTCACTTTTTCCATTTTCTTTTTCCCATTAAGATTTTGTGCTTTAAACTTTCTTTAATAAATGGTGTTTGAAATGTCATTCTACAACTTTTTATTATTTGTATTATTTAAAACAATCTTATTTGAATTATTTAAAACAATCTTGAAGAGGTGTATGGTATCCAGGAGCTCTCACAGCACCTGTCACCAGATGCACTACCTAGCTAGCAATATCACACTGACTCTGGGCCACAGAAGGATATACAAGTCAGGTCTCAGCAAAGGTCCAGTATATATACTGCTTCAGAAATTCAGAAACCAGAAACCTTTAACCAGATCAATGACAAATTACAATAACTATTTCCATCTAAAGCTGTTTGGGCAATACACACACACACACACACACACACAAACTCACAGAGACAGACAGACACACACACACACACACACACACACACACACACACACTAAGTGACACATTGCAGTTTCCAGTGTCAATACAATGAGCAAATATAAAGTGGAGAAGTGGAAAAGATGGAGGAATGGAACAGTAAATGTGTGGAGAAAGGAAGAACTAGAGACATTATAACTAAGAGAAAGTTGCAGTGGACAGGGAAACAAATCTTTCCTAAGCAAGACCAACATGGGGGCAAGCAGCTTCCTGGAAATTGAGCAGACAAAGCACATGAACACACTGCCCAGCTACACCACTACACTGAGCAATGATATGATGTCTGACATGAAGAACAATGGTTCATTTTCTTGACAAGACAAAAGATCTCAATGAAATGTGCTGTCCCCGAAGACCACATGCTCTGCTGCCATAGGTTCTGTTGAAGCACGGGGTTCATGTGAATGCCATGGTCCTACAGAAGCCAGAGGACATGCTTAGGTCTGTGACCCATATTACCACCAAAGGGCATGTTGATGTGAGTAGCCTATGCGATGAATTTATGTCCATGGGCCAGGCTGATGCCAGGGGCCATATTTGTTTCCATGGCCATAATGTAGCCAGGGAATGTGTTGATGTCTGCCCCTTTTTATCCTGGAAGACTATGTGGATATCCATAGTCTATGCTTCCTTCTAAAGCCATATTCATGTCCATGGGCCATGCTACTGCCAGAGAACATGTGGTTTGAGTGGCATGTGCTACCACCCAAATCTATGATGGTGTCCATGTCCTGAGCTTTGCCAGAGGGCTGTGTTGATGTCTGTGGTCTGTACTGCCACTGGAGACTATACTGAGGTCTGTGGCACATGCTGATGTTGCCAGACCATGTAGAAGCCCATGATCTGTGTTTCTGATGATTGTAAAGTGCAGGGAAGCTACTTTTGCAGTGCAATAAATGCCTGCAGACTCACAGTCAAGAAAGAGGGACACAGATGACTATTGTGACTGCCCATATTCCATATTTACTGCCAACCCCCAAAGAAGTAGCCTATATAGAAAGTCATCAAAGAGAACTCTTACAATTTGTGATAAGGAATTCTACCAAATCTCTGCCCACATTCATCAGACCTGTTGATCTAGTAATGTACAGGTTAGATCCCTCCCTTGTAACCATTCCCCTGCCTAGCAAGTCCTCTGAGGCATGGCCAGCTGTCCAGAGTGGCACACTATCCCCTAGAACACCACTATCCTGCCACTTTTCTGCCTTACTTCCCCACTACATCCCACATCCACTGATGTCTGATGCCAAGAGGCATAACCAATGCTAGGAGATGTGCATGGTCCCTTGAGTTCCATTGTTTAGCCCAAGGCTACACACCAGAGGACTTCTGAACCAAGAACATCAAGGTTTGGCCCCCTAAATAAGTATTACACCAATAGATGGAAGCAGGGACCCCTGTGGTTGAATTGGGAAAAAGCTGGAAGCTGCCTCAGTGGACATGGACCTGCAAGATTTCTCAGACACTGAGCTACCAACCAGGCAGGCTACTTCCTTGGGTACTGCTTGGTCTGGCCTCAGTGAGAGAAAATGTACCCAAGCCTTGAGAGATTTGAGGCCCCAAAGAGTGGGGAGGTCTGGTGGAGTAGGGGTAGGAAGGTGGGGATATTGTCTTGAAAACGGGGGGGGGGGTGGTATCTGGGATGGAGAGCAGTCATGAGTCAGACTGAGAGGGGGATGAAGACTGAAAGAAAGAAAGAAAGAAAGAAAGAAAGAAAGAAAGAAAGAAAGAACGAACATACATACTGGGAGAACCAGATTATAAAGACCTGCATGAGAACACAGTCAAAAACCACAACAATATGACACACCTTCAGAGCACAGCTACCATTCTACAGTAAGCCCTGGATATCATAACATAATCAAAACACATGAAATTGGCCTTAAATCCAATGTTATAAATGTGATAGAGGCCTTTAAAGAGCAAGTGAATGAATCCCTTAATAAAAATAGGAAAATACAATCAAACCCATAAAGGTCTTTAAAGGTAAATATAATAAATATCTTAAAGAAATATAGGAAAATACAATTAAACAGATGAAATAAATAAAATTCTCCAACACCTATAAATGGAAATAGAATAAATAAACAAAACACAAACTGAAGGAAGCTTGGAGATAGAAAACCTAGGGAAGAGAACAGGACCAACAGATACAAATATCTCAAACAAAATACAGGAGATGAAAGAGAGAATCTCAGGTACAAGATAGGATAGAAAAATTGATCGACTAGTTAAAGAAAATGTTAAATTTAAAAAGATCCTGACACAAAACATCTAAGAAATTTGAGATACCATGGGGGAAAAAAACAACCTAAGAGTGATAGGAATAGAAAAAGCTGAATGGACCAAGCTCCAAGACCAGAAAATATTTTCTTTTCTTTTCTTTTTTATTATTTTTTATTACATATTTTCCTCATTTACATTTCAAATGCTATCCTGAAGGTCACCTATACTCTCCCCCTGCCCTGCTCCCCAGCCTACCCACTCCTGCTTCCTGGCCCTGGCAATCCCCTTTACTGGACCATGTAATCTGTGTAAGACCAAGGGCCTCTCCTCCCAATGATGGCCAACTAGGCCATCTTCTGTCACATATGAAGCTAGAGACTTGAGCTCTGTGGATACTGGTTAGTTCATATTGTTGTTCTTCCTATAGGGTTGCAGACCCCTTCAGCTCCTTGGGTACTTCCTGGGCATATGTCCAGAAGATGTTCCAACTGGTAATAAGGATACATGCTTACATGCCCCACTATGCTCATAGCAGCCTTATTTATAATAGCCAGAAGCTGGAAATAACCCAGATGTCCTTCAACAGAGGAATGGGTACAAAAAATGTGGTACATTTACACAATGGAGTACTACTCAGTTGTTAAAAACAATGAATTTATGGAAATTCTTAGGCAAATAGATGAGTATGGAAGATATCATCCTGAATGAGGTAACCCAATCACAAAAGAACACACACAATATGCACTCACTGATAAGTGGATATTAATTCTCAAAAGACAATAAATGCTAGAAGGGTCTGGACAGATGTCTTGCAGCCTATAAAGAAAATATCCAAAACAAAAAAAACAAAAAACAGAAGACACCCCAGACTACTATAACCATCAAAACTCTCAATCACTATACATTGTGAAAATACAATATTTCAAGTCAAATACAAATTTAAACAATATCTATCCATAAAATTCAGCTCTACTGTAAAAAGTAGAAGAAAAACTCCAAAACAAGGAAGATAACTGTGGGAACTAAAAAGGGGCCTAGGGGACAAGGGGGAAGGGAGGACAGGTCCAGCCAGAGTTCCACCTATGCTCTGGAAAGGCAGACGTGAGAGGGCAGCCAGATGCTTCAAATTCAGCCCCAGCTGGGCATCCAAGCCTCTGACCCACTCGATGGTAGGTGGACAAGAGGCAGCCCCAACCTGGGGGCCCTTGGGGCCACACCCTGTAGCCCTGGGATTATGGGAGAGAGAGATGAGGGAAGAGAGGTTCCCATGCATGCGAAAGTGAGCACAGACTTGATGAGCAGAGACTGTTTATGGTTTTAGAGCTTTATTATAGAAAGGCAGGGGAAAAGAGAGAAGGTAGAAAAAAGCAAGAGAGAGGAAAGGGTAGAGAGAAAGAGAGAGTAAGAGGGAGAGAGTGAGAGGAGAGGAGAATAAGAGAAAGAGAACAAAAGGAGTGAGAGAGCAAAGAGGGGCCAAACTGCCCCTTTTAAAGTGAGCTGCTATCTTTTCTGTTGCTAGGTAACTTGGGAGGAGTGTAGCCTGAAGGTCAGAAGCTTGGGACATGGCCTATGTGACTTCTAGCCATGCTTCTCTTGTGGGGAATGGGGGTGGGGGCAGTAACTTAGACAGAAGCCAGAGTTCCAGTAGACATGAGAAAACTCCTTCTGTCATGTGTAGGTAAATTGTGACCACCAGGTTCCAGGGTTCAGCATCTCAGCTCAAATGGAGACAAGCCTGTCTGTACATAGCCCAATGCCCCACAGATAACTACATCAAAGGAAACACAGGAAATAAGTAATTCCATATGAGCCTAAACAAAACAAGAGAAGCACACACACAGACACACACACACACACACACACACACACACACACGTTCATAAACACACATGTACTAATGCCACCAGCACCAAAATAACAGAAATTAAAAATCATTGGTCATTAAAGTCTCTCAATATTAATGGACTCAATTCCCCAATAAAAAGAAACAGGCTAACGAAATGGATGCAAAACCAGGAGCCAGCATTATGCTGCATACAAGAAAAACCTTGAAGCTATAAAGATAGGCATTATGCCAGAGTAAGTGGCTGGAAAAAGTTTTCCAAGAGAACAGACTCAAGAAGAAACCTAGAGTAGCCATACTGGTATCTAATAAAATAGACTTTCAACCAAAATTAGTCAACAAAGACAGGGAGGGCACTCCATACTCAGCAAAATAAAATTCTACCAAGATGACATATCAATTCTGAACACCTATGTCCCAAAAGCAAGGGCACCCACATTCTTAATAGGCACATTGCTAAAGCTTAAATCACACATCAAACCCCACACATTAATAGTTGGAGACTGGAGCTGATCCTCTGCTATGGGGATCCATACACAATAGCGCCTGGAGAGAGCTAGCCTACCAGTAGTGCAGACAACCCTGTGAGCACAGGTGGGACCACCACTGCTGTTCTGAGGAACACACACACAGAAACCAAGGAACTGCCTGGGAGTCTTCCAGTTTCCATTTGTGCCTGGAGCAAGTCCTCTGCCACAGGGCTCTATACCCAAGTGGCACCAGAAGAAAGCCATCCTCCCAGGACTACAGACAGGCCTCTGAGTACAGGTAGGACCACCACTGTGCTCAGAAGAATGCACCTAAAAGCCTCAGGACAGAGGAACCAAGGAGCTGCCTAGGAGAGGAGTCTTCCCATTTCTGTCTGTGCCCAGAGTGGATCTTGTGCCTCAGAGTTACATACACAAATACTAACAAGAAACAGCTGATCTACAAGCACAGGTAAGACCACCACTTATCAAATTCCTGGCCAAAAAGGGACCCTCCCAGAGACATCAGGATTGCAGAACCAAGGAACAGCTGGGGACAGGATAATTCTGGTTTCTGCCTGAAACTGAACTGACCAGTAACACAGCTCTCTATACCTAAGTACATCCAGGAGAGAACTGGACTCCAAGGACACACAGATTTGCAGAATGGACAAACGACAGTCAGAGACAGCAAGACCAGCTAACACCAGAGATAACCAGATGGTGAAAGGAAAGTATAAGAAAATAAACAACAGATACCAAGGCTACCTGGCATCATCAGAACCCAGTTCCCCCACCACAGCAAGCCCTGGTTACCCCAACACACCTAAAAAGCAAGACCCCGATTTAAAGTGACATCTCATAATGATGATAGAGGACTTTAAGAAGGACATAAATAACTCCCTTAAAGAAATACAGGCAAATACAGATAAACAGGTAGAAGCCCTTAAAGAAGAAACACAAAAATCCCTTAAAGAATTACAGGAAATCACAACTGAACTGGTGAAGGAACCATCCTGGATCTAAAAATGGAAATAGAAACAATGCATAAATCACAAAGAGAGACAACACTGGAGATATAAAACCTAGGAAAGTTCTGGGCATGGTGGCACACGCCCTTAATCCCAGCACTTGGGAGGCAGAGACAGTTGAATTTCTGAGTTTGAAGCCAGCCTAGTCTACAGAGTGAGTTCCATGACAGCCATGGCCACACAGAGAAAGCCTGCCAGAAAAAAGAAGAAAGAAAGAAAGAAAGAAAGAAAGAAAGAAAGAAAGAAAGAAAGAAAGAAAGAAAGGAAGGAAGGAAGGAAGGAAGGAAGGAAGGAAGGAAGAAAGAAAGAAAGAAAGAAAGAAAGAAAGAAAGAAAGAAAGAAAGAAAGAAAGAAAGAAAGAAAGGGCAAGGGAAAGAAAAGAAAAAAGAAAAGAAAAGAAAAGAAAAGAAAAGGAAAGAAAAGAAGAGAGAAAAACTAGGAAAGAGATCAGGAGTCATAGATGCAGCATCACCAACAGATTACAAGAGATAGAAGAGAGAATCTCAGGTGAAAAGATACCATAGAAAACATTGAAACCACAGTCAAAGAAAATGCAAAAGGCAAAATCTCCTAATCCAAAATATCCAGGAAATCCAGGACACAATGACAAGACCAAACCTAAGGATAATAGGTATTGAAGAAAGTGAAAATTGTCAACTTAAAAGACCAGTAAATATCTTCAACAAAATTATAGAAGTAAACTTCCCTAACCTAAATGAAGAAATGCCAATGAACCAACAAGAAGTCTACAGAACTCCAATTAGATTGGACCAGAAAAGAAATCCCTTCTGTCAAATAATAATCAAACACCAATTGCACTAAACAAAGAAAGAATATTAAAAGCAGTAAAGGATAACGGTTAAGTAACATATAAGACAGAACTATTAGAATTACACTAGACTTCTCACCAGAAGCTATGAAAGCCAGAAGATCCTGGGTAGACGTCATACAGTCCCTAAGAGAACACAAATGCCAGACTATACCAAGCAAAACTCTCAATTACAATGAAGAAACCAACATATTCCATGACAAAACCAAATTTACACAATAGCATTCCACAAATCCAGCCATACAAATGATAACAGATGGAAAACACCAACACCAGGATTTAAACTATACCCTAGAAAAAGCAAGAAAAATCTTGTTTCAACAAACCTAAAAGAAGTTAACCACACAAACATACAAATAGCATCAAAAATAACAGGAAACAAAAAAACCTATTCCTTTATATCTCTTAATATCAATGGAATCAATTCTCCAAAAAAACCATAGACTAACAGACTAGATATGTAAATAGGACCCAGCATTTTGCTACATACATGAAACACACCTCAGTATCAAAGACAAATACTACCTCACAGTAACGGGCTGGAAAACAATTTTCCAAGCAAATTGTGCCAGAAACAAGCTGGAGAGCCCTTCCAATATGGAAAAATACTGACATTCAACCAAAAGTCATCAAAAAAGACAAGGACACTTCTTACACATCAAAGGAAAAATCTGCCCAAAACACTCAATTCTGAACATCTATGCTCCAATTGCAAGGGCAGAACATTCATAAAAGGAAACATCACTAAAGATCAAAGCACACATTGAACCTCACACAATAAATACTGGGAGACTTCAACACCCCTCTCTCATCAATGGATAGATCATAGGCACAGAAACTAAACAGAGACACTGTGAAACTAACAGAAGTTATGGACCAAATGGATCTAACAGATATCTAAAGAATAATTCATCCTAAATCAAAAAATATACCTTCTTCTCAGGACCTTATGGAACCTTCTCCAAAACTAATGACATCATCAGTCACAAAACAAACCTCAACAGATATAAGAAGTCTGAAATAACCACATGCCTCCAATCCGATCTCTACGGATTAATGCTGGTCTTAGCTAGAGAAAGTACCCAAGGAGCTGAAGGGGTCTGCAACCCTATAGGTGGAACAACAATATGAACTATCCAGTACCCCCAGAGCTAGTGTCTCTAGATGCATATGTAGCAGAAGATTACTTGGTAGGCCATCATTGAGGAGAGAGGCCCGTTGGTCTTGCAAAATTTATATGCCCCAGTACAGGGGAATGCCAGGGCCAAGAAGTGGGAGTGGGTGGGTAGGGTATTAGGGCAGGGGGAGCGTATAGAGTACTTTCGGGATAGCATTTGAAATGTAAATAAAGAAAATATCTAATAAAAAGAAAAAGAACCCATCCACCTAAAAGAAATAAACTTTGAGCACTGAAAATAAATAAATAAATAAATAAATAAATAAATAAATAGCACAAATATACATGCAAGCTGAACAATGCTCTACTAAATGATAATTTGGTCAAGGAGTAAAGAAAGAAATGAAAGACTTTTTAGATTTTAATGAAAATGAAAGTACAACATACCAAACTTATGGCATACAATGAAATCAGTGCTAAGAGGGAAACATGAAACTCTGAATGCTTCCAAAAAGAAAGTGGAGAGAGCATATACAAGCAGTTTAACAGCACACCTGAAAGTTCTAGAACAAAAAGAAGCAAAAACAACCAAGGGGAGTTGTGACCCGCNGAGCCCTCCGGGGGCTCGCTCTCTCGCTCTCTCTCTATTCTCCCTCTGCTACTCGCTCTCCTTCCTCTCTCTCTTGCTTTCTTCCTCTCTCTCTTTCCTTCCCTCATTTATATTATATTCAATAATAAAAGGGATGCCACAGACGTTTCCTTCAGTGTCAGCGTGATTTCTCGCAGGCGAGGAAATAGCGCGTGCCACAATCCTCCTCTTGCGAGGGGCCCTCCAATGTGCCGGAGATGGTGGTCTGTTCCCGGGACTCGGCACCAAAATGTGACCTGCCGTATCCTGCCAGCAGGAAGAAGCAGGCCACACATAGGATCCTTCTACAGCAAAGCTTTATTCTAGCTTGAAAGTGGAAAAGGCCCCGAGCCCGGGAAAAGCCTCGGCTTATATAGCCAAGGAGGAGGCATGTCTTAACTGGATTGGCTGCTGGGCCATCACTCATGTTAAGCCCCGGGCTGGGCGGTGGTTAAGCAACAGGCACCTGCGCTTTTGAGTTGTTTACTAGCTCTGTATGGGGGGTGGTAACAGGATGTCTTTGGGTTGTTTACTTGCTCTGTACAGGATGTCAGAGCCTTCTTAGAATAGCAACAGAGCTGACTCGGGAGCGGCTCTCTACAAGGAGTAGAGGCAGGAAATAATGAAACTCAGAGGTGTAATCAATCAAGTAGAAAGAAAAAGAACCATATAAAGAATCAACAAAACCAGCAGCTGGTTCTTTGAGAAAATCAACAAGATAGATAAACCTTAGCCAGACTAACCAGAGGGCACAGAGACATTATCCAGAGCTCCCAGGGACTAAATCACCAACCAAAGAGGGACCCATGATAACAGCTGCATATGTAGCAGAAGATGGACTTGTTGGTTATCAATGAGAGAAGAGGCTCATGGTCCTGAGAAGGCACAATGCCTCAGTATAGGGGAATGCCAGGACAGAGAAGCAGGAGTGGATGGGTTGGTGAGCAGGGTGTGGGGGGATGGGATAGGGGGTTTTCTTAGGGGAACCCAAAAAAAGGAAAGGGGACAGCATTTGAAATGTAAATAAAGGAAATGTCTAATAAATAAATAAATAAATAAATAAATCTCTAAAAAACAGTAGTGGGAGACTTCCACACCTTGTCCTCACCAATAGATACATTATCCCAACAAAAGCTAAACAAAGAAATAATGAAACTAACTGATGTTGTGAGTCATACAAACCCAACAGGTATCTACAGAACATTTCACTAAAACAAAAAAGGGTATATCTTCTTTCCAGCACCTTACAGAACCTTCTTCAAAAGTGACCATATAGTCAGTAACACAGAAAGCTTAAATAATGCCTTGTATCTTATGACAATACCATGGATTAAAGCTGAACTTCTAAGGAAACAAAAGAAAGCCTACAAACTCATGAAAACTGAACAATTCCCTACTCAACGAAATCGGGGTCAGAGAAGAAATGAAGAAAAATATATAAAGACTTTTAGAATTCCATGAAAATGAAGATACAACATACCTAAATTTGTGGGACACAATGAAAGCAGTGGTAAGAGGTAAGTTCATAGCACTAAGCACCTCCATAAAGAAATTAAAATTTTCTCATAACAACATTTTAAAGTTCATCTAAAAGCTCTAGAAAAAAAAAAAAGCAAACATGCCCAAGAGGCAGGAAAATAATCAAAATCAGGGCTAAAAATCACTCAATTAAAAACAAAGAAAACAATGCAAAGAATCAATAAAACAAACAGGTGGTTCTTTGAGAAAATTAACAATATAGACAAATTCTTAGCCAAACAAACTGAAAGACAGAAAAATAGTATCCAAATAAACAAAATCAGAAATGAAAAGGTAGACATGACAAGAAACAATGAGGAAATTTAAAGAATGGTCTTATTTCAAAGGTCTATACAAAGTTGGACAATCTAAACAAACTGGATGCTTTTATAGACACATAACACTTTCCAAAGTTAAATTAAGATAATGTAAAGTATTTAGACCATCATAAAACCCCTAATGAAATAGAACCAAAAAAAGCCCAAGGCCAGATATTTAGCATTGACCTCTACCAGAGTTTTAAAAGAAGAGTTACATACAAAAACTCCTCAAACTATTCCACAAAATAGAAGGAATGCTGCCAAACTGATTCTATGAGGCCACAATCACCCTGATACCTAAACCACACAAAGAAAGACTCAACAAAGAAAGACAATTCCAGACCAATTTCTCTTATGAAAACTGATACAATGATACTCAATAAAATACTCATAAACTGAGTCCAAGAAAGAAATTAACTACTACATGGCAGGTCTCATGTTCTTAAGTAGTTGACCAATATATAATGAACTTCTCAGTTTTTCTTTACATAGTACTTTGATTGATTATTTAGGATTTCACATCATAAAACCCAATCACAGTCACTTCCCAGTCCTTGCCAATCTACTCCTCTACCCTTGTGACTCCATACACACCCCAAAAGTGAAAAAGAGAAACAAAAACAAAACAAAACAAGTTTAATTTTTGTTAACAATATAATCACTAGAGCATGGGCAACCGCCCAGTGACCAACCCACTAAAGAACACTGAGTGCTGGGCTTGGTGACACACACCTTTAATCACAGCACTTGGGAAGCAGAGGCAAGCAGATCTCTGAGTTCTAGCCTGATCTGAGGCTAGCCTGGTCTACAGAGTCAATTCCAGGACAGTCAGGACTACACAGAGAAACCCTGTCTCAAAAGAAAGAAAGAAAGAAAGAAAGAAAGAAAGAAAGAAAGAAAGAAAGAAAGAAAGAAAGAAAGAAAGAGAGAGAAAGAGAGAAAGAGAGAGAGAGAGAAAGAAAGAAAAAAGAAAGAAAGAAAGAGAGAAAGAAAGAGAGAAAGAAAGAAAGAGAGAAAGAAAGAGAGAAAGAAAGAGAAAGAAAGAAAGAAGAAAGAAAGAAAGAAAGAAAGAAAGAAAGAAAGAAAGAAANAGAAGAGAAGAGAAGAGAAGAGAAGAGAAGAGAAGAGAAGAGAAGAGAAGAGAAGAGAAGAGAAGAGAAGACAAAAGAAAAGAAAACTGAGTCCTTCCCCACCAACATCCAGCCAGAAGCCATCAGTTGTGGAGAGCTTTACTTCAGCATCCTTATCACATTTGGGGGAATTCATGAAAACAAATTTTTATTTTTAGTAATAAATCTTGGGAAATATAAGTATTTTTAGGATTATAATTGGCAAGGATTTATAGATGCCAGGAAAAGATGGCCAGGAAACTACTGAGAGGAAACTCTTGGATCAGTAAATTTAGAAGTTGAGCAGGGAGGTCAAGGGTTGTAGTTTTCATGAGCGGCAATCACTGTTGAGGTGGACTTTTCTGTGATGCAGCTGATCTGGGGATCCCTGCTCTTGTAACTGCTTACCCATACTCAACTTAGTAACACCAATAAAAATTAATTGGGTTCACCAAGTTGGACTTTGGTGCATTAATTTAATCTGTTGTGAGATCCAAATCTACAGTAAGTAGGGCTGAGTGTGTGTGTGTGTGTGTGTGTGTGTGTGTGTGTACTTGGTCCCCTCAAGAAAAGTCTCACATAACAAATGTGTACTTCAATTTTTTTTCCTATGAGACAAGATATTCATATAGATAAGACCAGACATTTTTTTTTAATCAGAGTACTCCATAATGACAGTGAATCATATTTCGAGAAGCATCTAATGGATCCTTAACTTCTATATCTTCAAAAATGCACAGCTTATCTAAAAACCAAAAAAGGAGTAATATGCTTCTTTCCTTTGATGGGGAATCATAGTGTCTTAGTCAGGGTTTCTATTCCTGCACAAACATCATGACCAAGAAGCAGTTGGGGAGGAAAGGGTTTATTCAGCTTACACTTCCACTTTGCTGTTCATCACCAAAGGAAGTCATGACTGGAACTCAAGCAGGTCAGGAAGCAGGAGCTGAGGCAGAAGCCATGGAGGGATGTTTCTTACTGGCTTGCTTTCCCTGGCTTGCTCAGCCTGCTCTCTTATAGAACCCAAGACTGCCAGCCCAGAGATGGTACCACCCACAATGGGCCCTTGATGACTAATTGAGAAAATGCCACAGCTATATCTCATGGAGGCATTTCACCAACTGAAGCTCCTTTCTCTGTGATAACTCCAGCTGTGTCAAGTTGACACAAACCTAGCCCGTACACATAGTAACATGAGTCCCTGGAGCAAAGGCGTCAGAAGGATGAAAATAGTCTTCACTGTAATTGTTTGCCTTGTGAGTGAGAGAGGCAAAGAGAGAAAGAGACATAGGCAGATAGAGAGAGAAAGAGACAGAAAGAGAGAAAAATACAGAGAGTATTTTTGAGAAAGAGAGAGAACATAAAGTTGAGTAAGGAGGTAGAGAGGTTCTGGGGAAAGTTAGAGGAGTGGAAAAACATGATCAAAATATATTTCATAAAATATTTAAATAAAACATTAAGTAAATGAAAACTGAATATATACTGTGCTTTTATGATAACATAAATTGTGCAGTTCACTGTTAAAAGGCATTTATTCCATCGGTCCCTGTTAATGTTTAAGAAGAGTATTTTAATCAGAAATCTCATATACGGATTATGGATAATCTCCAAATACTTCAAATTTGAAATGCATGCACACATATGATGCACATAAGCACTTTGACTTCCCGATTAACAGAACTACTAAGATGGAAACCAAACAACTCACAAACTTGCTCAAAAATCAGCATGCAGAAAGTCCACTTGCTCATAGTAACACAAAGAGATTTAAAGATATGAGATCCCATGTTAAGATGGGATGGCATATCTGTACTGTGAAATTCTACAAATGGGTGAAGAAAGTGGATGAGGTTGATGCATTCACAGGGAAAACCCCTAACAATATGTTTTAAATGACAATCACGCATGATGACAAAGGAGAAAGAGACTCAGTTATATTATAAAGACTTTAAGACCGTAAGATCATACATCTATGTAGATGTATGGAGAGAAACAAGATGCCACACACTGAATTAGCTGTCCTAGCACCTGTGGAAGGGAGTTCCACAGGAAGGCATAAAGAATGCTCATGTTTACTCTCTCTCTCTTATCATGTGCTGCTTGAGTATCTCACATTCATTTTGTAAATCAAAACAAATTTTAAAACTAAAAATTAATGCACACATAACAAATGGCTAATTATTATTCATTGCTAGGTGACTGGAATTAGAATCACCTAGGAGACACACTTTCAGGCTTTTCAGGAAAGGTTTAACTGGGGAGGAAAAACTCACCTAAACGAGGCAACAACAGCTCTTGGATTGGGGCCTCGGCCAGTGTAACAGAAAGAAAAGAAAGAGCCAACTAAGTACCAGGCTCTGTCTGTCTGTCTGTCTGTCTGTCTGTCTGTCTGTCTGTCTCTTCCAACTGAAGATACAATGGGATCAACTGTTTCATGCTCTCACCACTACATTTTCCTCACCATGATGGATTGTGTTCTCTCAAACCAGTGGCAGAAAGAAACCCTTCTCACTTTCAAATTCAAATTGGTTTATTTCAGTGTTTTGTCACAGAAATTTAAAAAGGACCATGAGTGACTTTAATCATTAGACAGCATGTATAAGGACACCAGCATGCCAAACTTGACAATGACCCAGCACACTTGTTCTGCTTGTGGCCGAGGTTGTGCTACAAAACCAGAGCTGAATCTTTCTTACCAGCACTGTATAGCTTGATAAGCCTGTTGTACTCCACAGGAGACACTTCCTGTGAAGTGTCTACTGCTTGCTAGCTGAGTCATAGCCCAGACATCTAGGCCTCAGGCTCCTTATCCATCAACCTAATGCTCTGCTTCTCTTTCATAACTCAGTGAGGCATTGATCCACCTTCTCCCATTATAAGGAGAACATTGCTTCCATTTTCCATCTCTGATGTAATTGTCAGTCAATGAACGCCAACTCTGATTCAAAAATTAGCTTTCCTTGATGCATTCCTTAATAGACTTTTGTCTGAATTGGAAAAGGAAGGAACACTTTGGAAAATCTGCATAGAAAGATGGGCAAAGGGTGAACAATAAACACTGTCCTCGTTAATCCCTGCCAAGAATGCATTCATTTTACTTTCTGAGATCTAAAACATTTTCTCTAGATTTTACACATTGCCTTTTGTGTCTTGGCTGTCTAATATACATACTTAAATAATTCTCACCATACATTTTCCAGCATCTTCGCCTTCTTTTGAAATAATAGTCAAGGGGGCACCAATCGAATTCACTGTGGATAGAGATCCAGCTGTAGAAGCATACCTCATTATAGATGCATGGAAAGGTACAACTTTTCACAGGAATTTCTGGAGGAAAGAACAATTTCAGAATGTAAAGACACTCATAAAGGGGATAAAGTTCAGTTTGTTTTGTTTTGTTTTGTTTCTTTGATTCCAGGGTCTCACTGTGTGGGCCTGGATGGCCTAGAATTTGCTATGTAGACCAGGCTGACCTTAAACTCAGAGATTTCACTTGCCTCTGCCACCTGAGTTTTGCCATTAAAGGCACTCACTACCAAGCTTGGAGGTAAATGATTTTTAACTTTGTTTTCTTTTATTTAATTTAAATCTGGCCTCACTTGTATAACTCTGTGAAAACTCTGTAGCCAAGGCTGGCCTCTAACTAATGTCAGTTCTCAGCCTCTAGAGTGCTGAGATTATAAACCTGAACCGCCATGCCTAGCTAGTACTTGATTGCAGAGGCACAGGACTGCTCTCCCAGTACCCTTACATACACCTGTAGCTGGTGTCACTCTCTGTCTTTTCTGCTGTGACAGTAAATATCAGCCAATTTCCAAAGTCAGAGATTTCCTCAATTCTAAGTCCATTAGCAGTGGGACTTGATTTCCAGAACTCATACATTGGAATGTTTCTTATAATCTGCTCCCCTGATGTACTGATGTCCAAACTTACCAAGATGCCCAAAACATCTCCCAAGATCCCACCTGCCCTCCATGAGCATTTTCATGACTTGGCATTTATCTTCATCTTGTCTACAGGAACAGCACATCTCTGCCTTCTCCCAATGTATTGATCGATGATGAAAGGATTACTCCTAACCACTAACCTAACCCCACTGATTGATTAATTACACTCTTGTTCTTAGACTAAGAAACAGCTTCATGTAACTTATCTTTTGCTATCAAAAACTGAAGCTTGTCACCATAATTCCTAACTGCACTCTAAGCACTTACCCTCATACCCACAGTTAAGTGTAGTTCCCAACCTTCATCAAAGAAATGTCTCTTGCAAAAAAAAGAGACAATTACAGAAAGCCATAACTAATCAAACTATAGAAAGCAACAAATCATAAGGTTCCCAGTCTCAGTAAATAGATACATCTGCATCACAACTCTTGAGCAGAAGATTTAGGGAACGTTGTGAAAGAGGCCATACCAAAAAATTATAAGAGTCAAAGGAAAAGGAAATCTTCTATGATATTGAGTCTCTCCTAAAAATGTCAGGGAAGCATCACCCATGATACCTTATCAATATGGCTGCCAAAACAAAACCTGAACAAGGAGAGCACCAATTGACATGCTAACCTAGAAGGGAGAAATATCACTGGACCTGACCCCTAGTCAAAGAACTACAGAAAATCAAGGTACGGTGAAAGTGGGAGAATTAGTTTTCTGCCGTGGAGGGACCTCCTTGTTGGTTATCCAATACTAAGTGCAGCACTAAACAGACTCAGAAAGTTCTATTTATATGTGTGTGAATGTTTATATATAATTTTAGAAGAGGGGGCAAGGAATTGGAGAGGAGGTAATATGGAGGGGACATTGGATGAGTTAGAGAAATGTGGAATGGAGGAAAGTGATGCAATTATATTTAATAAAAGTTTAAACTAATATTTGTAAAAAGATGTTTTTATTAGTACATTAACAACTTTGATTGAACTATTCATGGTATGAAACTATATCCAAACATCACTTTTGACTTACATATGTAATTATTATTTCCCAATGGAAAGAGAAATAAGCAACCATGTCTAGAAGTCCCCATAGGGTCTTTGAGTCCCTGTGGAGAAATGAGTATATTTCATGAGTGACAATGAAGAAACTTAAGTTGGTCACATAGCTGGATCTTCAGCATTGTCCAGCTGATGTTTAAGCTGGTGGAGCATTGTCCTTTTTTATTTTTTATTTTATTTATTTTTGGGTTTTTTTTTTTGTTTTTGTGTGTTTGTTTGTTTGTTTTTCAAGACATGGTTTCTCTGTGTAGTACTGGATGTCCTGGAACTCACTCTGTAGACCAGGCTGGTCTCAAACTCAGAAATCTGCTTGCCTCAGGCTCCCAAGAGCTGGGATTAAATGTGTGCACCACTACTGCCTGGCTTTGGTGGAGCATCTTAAGTCAGAACAGTAACATGGATAATGAATCTACAGCAGGAAAGTATTCATCTGCTATTCTTTAAAGGGTAGAGGGGCTGAAATTTAAGATGCTACAAGATAAAGGTGGCCACCAAATCCAGATACTATTGCATATGTCACCAAGATTTAGCTGAAAGGACCCTGATATAGCTGTCTCGTGTGAGGCTATGCCAGTGCCTGGCGAATACAGAAGTGGATGCTCACAGTCATTTATAGGATGGAACACAGGGCCCCCAATGGAGAAGCTAGAGAAAGTACCCAAGGAGCTGAAGGGGTCTGCAACCCTATAGGTGGAACAACAATATGAACTAACCAATACCCTCAGAGCTCGTGTCTCTACCTGCATATGTAGCAGAAGATGGCCTAATCAGCCATCAATGGGAAGAGAGGCCCCTTGGTATTGCAAACTTTATATGCACCAATATAGGAGAATGCCAGGGCCAAGAAGTAGGAGTGGGTGGGTAGGGGTGCAGGGCAGAGGGAGGGTATAGGGAACTTTCAGGATAGCATTTGAAATGTAAATTAAGAAAATATCTAATTAAAAAGTAAAAAAAATAAAGAAATACAAGAGAATACAGGTACACAGGTAGAAACACTTAAAGAGGAACAGCATAAATTCCTTAAAGTATTACAAGAAAGCACAACCAAAGAGGTGAGAGAATTCACCAAAAACATCTAGGATTTAAAAATGAAAATAGGATCAATAAAGAAATCACAGAGACAACCCTGGAGAGAGAAAACTTAGCAAAGAGATCAGGA